>VDFB02359709.1:2500-32823 GCA_007258455.2 Sequoia sempervirens
TAACAATATAAATATATCCATATATATCTATCTACATATATCTATACATATATATATATATATCCATATATATATGTACATACATACATACATACATACATACCCATATATATAAATATATATGGGTATGTACACGATCATCATGGAAAAAATAGATCCTTAAGTGGTGAAAATTTTAGAAAAATCAGAATTAGGAAACTTGACGTAAAAATTTGAATAAGTTATCTATATTATTTCAAAAATATGTAAGAATAGAATCTATAGAAAATTGAATGTAGTTTCTAAACTATTAGGTTTATTTAAAAAAAAAATCTATTTGGTGAAAATTTTAAAGTTTGATCTAGTAGTACTTAAATTTCGGAAAAAAATATAAAGTAGTTTTCTGTCTGACCACCCTAACCACAATAAAATGATAATATATTTTTTATAAGATTTTAGATATAAGTAGAGGACTCATGTCCCAATGTGATGCATATTTTTTGTAATTTTTTTCTGAGTAAAAAATTAATTATTATTTTTTTATTAATTTTTTTTTAAAAATATAAAAAATCATATGATTGACCACCTTAACTTGGTCAAAGTTTCATGAAATTCATTTGTTTTAATCCTATAGTATGCAAATCATATAATGTGATACATGTTTCATATTCAAAAAATGTGATACCGTTTGAAAGCTATACATGTTTTTCAATCAGCTTATCAATTAGGACTTTAGTCGTATATCAAATAGAAAATGAATAATAATTACTAATTAAATTCAAATTAAAGTATAATTTATATTGGTGGAAAGCTTAGAATCTCCTTTAAAAACCCTTTTCATTTAATCAATTTTGGGTAGAAAAAAGTCGTCAGCCACATACCCTACACATACCTATATATATATTCAAAAAGACATTCTAATTTGTTTAAACTTAATAATAAACTTTATAATAATTTATTTATTAACTTAATATTACTTTTACAATTTTATTTTATTGTAATCCATAATTATATAAAATCATTTATATTTAGTTCAATTTTATTTTAATGTGACAATTAATTATAAACATTTATCAAACAAGGTTAAATCAAATGAACTAAATACCAATCAATACTTGACCACAAAGTGAGGTCGAAAAGAAAGACCACAATAACATTAATAGACCAAACCAACCATATTGACAACATTGATAGTGTGTGAAAACCAAATACTCATCCTCTTCAAGGATGATGGTTGAAATAGGGGACCAAGTGTTATCTTTGATCAACTAATCCGTTAAGTTTTGATGCATGCTTAGACCTATCAATTTAGGACTCAATGCCTAGTACCTATAGCCTGTAGCACACAAAATAAATGTGTATATACACATATACATATAATCAGGCACGTCGTGAAAGGGAAATTACAACTACATCATAGGGCACTCATAAGTGAGCGATGCAACATTGTCCCCTTCACCCAAACACATTAATAAGATATCACCAAAAAATCACATCAAATCATTTAATGATCAAGATAAGATCATTCACACAATAAACACAAAATAGTCATGGTAAGATAATCACTTAATGCTCATGATCAAATAAAACCATATTCTAACTATATCATGTACATAAACTCAAATAATAGAAATTTCATCACAAGCATCAGCATAGCAATAAGTCCAACATCAACAATGTGCTATAATGTCTCATCTTAAAACAAAACAACTAGATTAGTCTATCAGAGAAAAGTTTGAAGGGTACTACATCGTCCCCCTAGATTCAGACTTACTCCTGGAAGCCTATAAACAAGAAAGGGTACAACTCTTGCATCTAGGATGCATCCTCCTAAGTAGCTAAAGTATCATAATTAGGATCCCACTGGACCCTCACCTACTCAATATCTTGACCCCTGAGAGGGAGTCTCCTGTGTTGTAGAATTCCCACAAGCTCCAAAGCCAGTTGTTGGTCCTCTACCTCTAAAGCATTCTAGTCCAAAACATGATAAATATTTGGATAATATGGCCTGAGAACTGAAACATGAAATACATCATGGATGCATGATAGATTGGGAAGCAAAGCAAGATAATACAAAATAGGGACAATCCTATCCAAAACCTTGAATGACCCAAAAAAATGTGGTACGAGCGTAGAGCCTTTTCCATAGTGGATCAAACTCTTTTACAGACACACCCACAAGAATACCCAACCTCCAACTGAAAAACTAATGACCAACTCTATGAACATCTACATACATCTTCTACATGTCCTACACTGCCACCAAATGATCTCTAATATGAACAAACTATCACTCCATCTCCTGAAGCATCTCTAGTCCTAAGAGGACTCTATCCTCAAGCAATCCCAACTTAGTGGGGTCTGACAAGGATGACCATACAAGGCCTGAAAAGGAGACATACAAATAGAACTATTGTGTCCATTATTGTATGCAAAATCCACCAAGTATATAGATAATCCTCCCAATGGATCTTCTATTCCATGAAATACATCCGAAGCATATCCTTAAGGACCTATTTAACCCTCTATGTCTACCCATTAGTCTCTAGGTGGTAAGCTAAATTGAATTTGAACTAAGTCCCCAATGCATGTTGTAACAACTTCCAAAGAGTTGAAGTGAACATTGGATCTCTATCAGAGATAATCCTACGAGGAATCCCATGCAACTTGACTATATGCTACATGAAAATCCTAGCCACTAAAGAAGCATTATATGAAGATTGAACAGGAGAGAAGTGCACCACCTTAGTCAATCTGTCCATGGTGACCATGATGACATCTTGATGATGAGAAGATATTAGCAAGATGAATATAAAATCCACAAAAATGATGTCCCATTTCCATTTTGGAACAAGATGCAGCTACAAAAGACCTACGGGGTGTTGGTTCTCTTCCTTAACCCTCTAACATTCCAAACAGCTTGAGACAAAATTTATAATATCCCTCTTCATTCTGACCCAAAAATACAACTAGTGAAGGTTTGTGTTCATCTTCTTGACACCCAAATGAGCTAAATAGGGTTCCCAATGTGACTCGAACATAATTAGGGTATGAAGACCCCCTGAAGGAGGAACATAAATGCAACCCAAGTGCCACAAGAGACCATTTGACTCAAGAGAATAATCTACAAATCTACCCTCCAAGGCTTTGCCTGAATCCACCTCAAACCTAAGCTCCTAATACCAACTCTCTACAAGAAGCGCTATAGGGATTTGACTCCTCAAATCTACTCCAAGAGTGACTACTGAAAGCTCATGCCTTCGCCATCTAAGAGAATCTACCACAACATTGTCCTTTCCCTAGATATATTTCACCTCAAAATTGTACTCGCACAAGAACTCCATCCATTGCCTCTACCTAGCATTCAAGTAAATGACTAAGTGAAAATGAACTCAAACTAATGCCCCAACAAAAAATGTCTCCATCTCACCAAAGCATGAACAACGATGGCTAACTCCAAATCATTAACCGTCATGGAAAACAACTAGCAACCCTAACGCATACATCTCCTCAACTGCATATTCATAGAAAAAATCATATGCAAAGAGATGGGTCTCCAAATGCAAACTACCTCTACCTCCTTGCCTAAATCATCCAAACACCACACTGACTTACACTGACAATCTATCACTGCTCAATGAGAATCCAACCAATCCATACCCAAAACTATATCATAAGATCCCAGGGGTATGATGTGAAGATCCACTATGGTAAAGAGAGTACCAATCTTCAAACCACATCCATACATGAGGGACTCTATTGCTAACCTAGCTCTAGAGGCTAATTCGACCTACCACCTAACATCCTACTTTGCTACCACAAAACCACATTGCTCCACTAAAGAAGGGGAAATAAATGAATCATAAGCACTAGAGTAAAAAAGGATAGAAACACCAATACCCTACAACTATCACTGCTCAATGAGAATCCAACCAATCCATACCCAAAACTATATCATAAGATCCCAGGGGTATGATGTGAAGATCCACTATGGTAAAGAGAGTACCAATCTTCAAACCACATCCATACATGAGGGACTCTATTGCTAACCTAGCTCTAGAGGCTAATTCGACCTACCACCTAACATCCTACTTTGCTACCACAAAACCACATTGCTCCACTAAAGAAGGGGAAATAAATGAATCATAAGCACTAGAGTAAAAAAGGATAGAAACACCAATACCCTACAACACACCTATGGTTTCCACAATGGTGCCTTCATGCTCTACTTGGCAGTTATCAACAAATGCAAACACTCTGTGAGACTTGCGTGCACCACCCACTATTGTATCTGAAGCTTCTATCCTTTGAATGAATCCTAATGTACTCTTTTGAGGACACTTCCTCGCTATATGGCCCTATTGGATGCAAGGAAAATATCCTATACCTCTACCATACCCCGTACTACCTGAGGGTATACTAGACTGCTAGAAGTTACCTCTACTAACTACAGAATATGTACTCTGAGCTGGCTAGTTCAGACAATAACACTTGGCTCACTACTAAATTTGGTTTTTCCTAGACTAAAAGCCACTACCTTGCTGAGACTGAAAGTTCTTAGGTTTTGAATGGGAACGCTCTTGTTGCTAATACTATCCACCCTTAGTGGGTGCATAATGGATCCTAGAGGAACTCACTAACTGAGACTAACAACCTCGGGATCTAAAGCCTGTTGGAGGCATACTACCAATTTGTACACCTATCTGACCTCCTAACACAATGGCCAAATTCTCATTTACAAATTGAGCCTTCTCTACTACCACCTCCATGGTCTTCAACTCAAACACATGAACTCCCCCACTAATATGGGCATTTAAACCCCTAATGAAATTTTGAACCAACATGGCCTCATCATCACCAATACCTGCATATTACTTAAGCTCAAAGAACATGTTCTCATACTGCTCTACAGACATAGCCATCTATCTCAACTCATGAAACTCATTAGTGTGATGCTTCGTCTAGTGGTCTAAGAAAAAGCAAGCTCTGAACCTCTCCAAAAACATCTCACAAGAAACTGAACTGATATCCAATTGTAATTTATGTTCCCCCAAACTCCACCATGTAGAGGAAAAACCCCTAAGGTGCATGATGGTGCATGATGGTGCATCTCTCCTTGGTGTTACTACCATATGAATGCATGGAAAAAAACTTGTTCAGATCTATCAACCATGTCTTTGCCTCCAAACCCCCACTAGAACCATCAAAGGTAGGAGGTCTTGTCGTCATGAGATACCTCATATGACCTACTAAAATAGTCTGATGCTCTACTATGACATCTCTCATTCTACGAGACCTTTCTCTTTCCCTATCCACCTACTGATTACCCTCCCATCTAGGACCTAGGCATGCAATGACCTCAAGAAAATAATGCAACTGAGCTCCCTCTAACTCTGGCTAACCCAGATTATTACCCCTACTTTCTTGATCATTCTAAGAACTTTGTTGTTCCTCAAAATCACTCTCATGAAAACTCTGAGAAGGGGTGCTACAACAATTGGTGCCATGACCACCACCTCAACCTCTACCACCTTCTTGACCTCAACCTATAGGAATCTTTATACATAAACACCAGGAAAGGACAATTCTCAGGTTGTTAGTCGAGGATGACAAAAGGGAAACATAATTTTCAAAGTCTAAGCAAATAAGATAACATAATGGGCTCCTATAAAACCAGAGTACCTAGTGTTAGAACTTGGGCTCTAATTCTATGTGTAACGTCTTGCCAATGAACCCCAGAGGAAAAAACAAACTATGCCATAATAATGGACCATTATTTTTTAAAATGAAATAAGCAATAGGTTGCATAACATAAGATAACATGTAATCTAAGTTAAGTCCTCTAAGGTTCCATGAATACACTGCTAACACATCTATTAATCAAGAACTAGAATCATTTCATTAATCATGATTTATCTAACAATCTAGAGTTCATTTTAATCCAACACATTAAATGATTCAACAATATACATTTCGATCACATGTCATGCATTTAACAACATGAAAGATCATTTCTAAATATTATATGTAAAAATTTCATTACATGAGAGTACAACAAATTTTATTATATCATTACATTGTTTACAACAATGCTTCCTTGAATACAATTGGGAAGAATACATCAAATTACAATAAATGGTTTAGTTGATTTATAAATCCAATGCATATACATGAAAGACTGTCTTCTTGAACTGGAACACTAACTAGAATTTATTACATAGGGTACAACCTCCTTGCAAATGAACAAGTATCAAGGAAACCCAATGAAGGAAAAGCACCAACCTCCCGACCATGTAGAACCCTAAGGTCCACCCCCCATGCTAGGAGATAACACAAAGTCCCACAACAAACAAATAGTCAGGAAGACAATAGGCTAACATAAACAAGGCTATACATGTCTCCAACACAACACTACATCAACATTAA
The DNA here is from genome assembly GCA_007258455.2 of Sequoia sempervirens. Classification (NCBI taxonomy): domain Eukaryota; kingdom Viridiplantae; phylum Streptophyta; class Pinopsida; order Cupressales; family Cupressaceae; genus Sequoia; species Sequoia sempervirens. The sequence continues at coordinate 8,906 of VDFB02359709.1, forward strand.
CATCACATACAACACATACATCACATTTAATGACATTCACATGAAAGAAGGGGAAAATGTAACTAGGGAATGCTAGACTAGAATAGGGAGGAGTCTCATCACATAACTTGATATGGGTTGTCCTATTATATCTTCGAAGGACTCAACCCCCATGCTAGGTTGTCCTGGTAGCCTCTCATGATCCCAAACACCCATAAAAATTCTTGTGGAACCTACATACATTTCACGAGGACAAGGCAGTTGGTCTTGCCATTCTAGGCCTTGCCATCTCATCTCAAGCCTAAAAGTGCATCTGAGCCACAAGTGAGGGATAACATTATCTTGATTAATGTGAGAACTACCCATCCCCCTAGTTCATTATTAAGGTTATCACTAGATTAAGAAACTTGTCATGTACACCACTTTAGGTTTTGACCCCCATTGAGAGCCACTCCCCCTACTTGCAACAAGTAAACCCTACACATCAAGAAAGGAATTTACCATCTTGCATACCTAACATAATTCACATAAATCCATACGTTGTGCAAGAATTTACTCATCTTGCACACTTAACATAATCATAAGAAAAAATACACAGTGCAAGGAATTGACCATTTTGCACACAACATAGAATATTGCCAAATTATTTCGAAAGTGAAACCATGAAAAGAACCATATATACAAAAATACTCCCCCACAAGCCTCTGGAATCCTGCTTAACCACTTTGCACAAATGAATCCCATTTTATCAACAATCACAATCATCCCAACATCATAAAGAAAAAAAAATATTCGTTACATATGATCCAAGAAATAATACATCCATGAAAGACCCTATTTCCCCATCTCATAATACTCATTAACTTAGCCTCTAATTCACAATTGTACTCAATAACTTAATACATGGTAGATTTACAATTTAACTATTAAATAATTATAGAAGCAATCAACATTCAATAATCGATGCAAAAATAATCTAGTTCATTCGTTTAATTAAATCTTTTAATGATCTAAATATATAAATAAATCATTTTTCCCTATTTAATTCCCAACTTCATTTATCTAACATAATCTTTTAATTTCATAGGCAAAATTATTCTTTTACTAAAATCATAATATTTATACATGCATATATAAATATGCATACATACATACATATATACATACACACACACAGAGAAACACACACAAATATATATATATATATATATATATATATATATATATATATATATATATATATATATATATATATATATACATAATGTAGTTCTTTATTTCAAAATGTCAAATTATAATATACATAGATATATATACGTATACACACACACACACACACACTATATATATATATATATATATATATATATATACATATATATATATATATAAATTAAATGCCAAATTCAATGCACACTCATCAATTTATATACATAAATGAACTATCAAATGCTATATACAAAATTGAATTCTAACCATTGAATTCCAATTCATAAATATATACATCGAAAGCTAACATATAACATATTCTCATTGATATGAAAGGAAATAAAACAATGACTACTAGGCTTGATACAATATAGCCATTGAATGAGAATCAAAGCCTTCAATGAGTATAGCACAGGGAAAAAGGAATGACCTACAACCTTATATAAAATACAAGCTTTCCCTAAGTGCCACATGCAGCTAGTGTATATCAAGTGCAAGTTATGAAATGGAAAAATTGAAATACTAAGTATGAACCACATTAGCCGTCGATAGGAAATCAACTTTCCAAATATGAAATTACCCTATAAACAATGTGCAAGGAAAGAGTTGAACGAAAGTGGGTGATTTCGAATGCTATACCTAAAGGTTTTCATTAGAATTTAGTGTAGTTTATAGTATAAGAATCACAACCAAGAATACAGTATATGAAACACAATCAAGGTAGCACATAAAATAAATTGCAGTGCTCAGCTATGAAGTATACATAAACCAAGCTTTTATTCACAATAAACATCAAGCACACATGGAAAAAAAGAAATTCATCCTAAAGGAAGCAGCTAGATGTGTCCATGGTGACTAGTGAATAGTAGATGGGACGTGAAAATGAATAATGAAAGGGCCTTTGAAACTTTCCAAAGCGAATGCAACGACTGGGTAAAGCTCATTCCATGATATAAGGCTTTATGCATGTACGACTTTGTTGCCCTAGTAAGCAAGTATGTGAGAATTAGAAACAAGGAGGGGTGCGTGTATTCTTTGAACGCATGCCTCAAATGGATACCATCTCAAAAAACCTAGTGATTACAGAAAGCACAAATTGGATTTGTTGAAAAGGATTTAGAAGCATTCAAGCAAAAGAAATTGAATTGAAAATACATAGAGAAAGTAATGAAACAACAAAATACACAAAAGAAAAGGGTTTCAGGGCTGCAGAATTTGAACAAAACATTTTATAGAATTCACTTGGAAATATTCAAAGAAAATATGCATTAACTGTTTCCAAAGAACATAATTCTTGAAGCATTCATTTTCAAAATAGTGATTGATTTCAAAAGAAAACAATAGTTCCAACCTGGATCTAATCGCTTGGTTGGGATGGAGATTTGATGTTAAGCTCCAAATTCCTGAATTGCAACTCCAGTTCCTCCAAACTCCCAAACCATTTTTTACAAAATCCCAATTCATAATCCATAGTACTAAAAATTTGTAGGCAATTTACTCTTTTAGCCAAAACAAGATAAAAATCTCGAAAAAAATGAAAAATATTCATGGGAAAAAAACAAGGCTCCCTTTCCATATTTAATTCCAATCCCCTTTTCTTTCGCAAAAAATAACCAATTTTAATAACTATTTGAAAAGTGTATGTTGTTGCATGCAAATCTTTTTTCTTGATCATTTTATTTTATATTTATTATCCACTACATATATATTCAAAAAGACATATTCTTTTTTTTTTTTTAACTTAATAATCAACTTTATAATACTTCATTAACTTTACATTACATTATAATTTTATTTAATCATAAACTAGAATTATATAAAAGAATTTATATTTACTTAAATTTTATTTTAATGCCACAATTAATCAAAACATATATCAAACACAATTAAATCAAACGAGCTAAATACCAATAAATACCTAACCACAAAGCGAGGTCGAAAAGCAAGACCACAATAACATGGATGAACCAAACCAATGATACTGACAACACTGATAGGGCATGAAATCAAGATGCTCATCCTCTTCAAGGATGATGGCTGAAACAAGGGATGAACTGCTATCTCTGATCAATCAATCCATTGGATTTTGAGGCACACTTAGACCTGCCATTTCAGGTGGAGTGAAGTACCTACAACCTACAACACACAAGTGGTCATGGATATACACATATACATATAATCATGCACACCGTGAAAGGGAAATTGTAGCATTGTAAGACACTCACAAGTGAGTGATGCGACACTATCCCCTTCACCCAAACATATTAATAAGATATCACCAAACAATCACGTAAACTCATATAACAATCATAATAAGATCAGTCACAAAATAAAAACACAATAGCGATGGTAATATACTCACTTAATGCTTGAAGTACCCTAAATATGCAAGTAAGACCAACCTCAAATACTCATTAGAAGGGTTAGTCTAAACATACAAATCTGCAAATACCTCTATGAAATAACATATCTATGCTAAAGAAATGCCACAAGTAACAAAAACATCAAGAAGACATTTCAAAAACAAGATAATCACCTATTCCATATTGGATTGGTGTTACATGTGCTAGTAACCCTTTCCCAACCCTTGATCAAAGCTCAAGATGATGTAAATGCAATGGAGATGATGGGCAAGATGAGTTCTCAAATTAAGAGAGTAACCTTGCATAAAAGTTGTGGATCCATGAACGAGAATGAAAGCCTTCTTTTATAGATTTTGTTGATGATAGATTGGCCAAGATGGTGAATGTGGGATTAAAGATCCTCCAATGAGAAGAGGACACTTGTCAAATGATGATAGGCCAATGGTTGTGCAAGATTTGGGAAGAGTTCCCATGAGAGGGAGAATTTGAATTCAAATTTAGCAATAAATTTTGAGAGGGGGACAAGAAAAAAAGCAATAAATGCAATGTTGGACTTGTCATGTTGAGGGAAAATGAGGGTTTTTTTAATAAATCAATAAAATTGATTTATTTGTGCAAGTGGAGATATCTAGAGAATGCAAGTGGGTGAGATTAGTATTTAATCATGGTTAGATTAAATAAATGATGATTATGTTAGTTTAATGATGATTAGGTGAGTTGACTTTTAGGACTTTGATATTTGATTTATATGATTTAGAAAATGATGGAATATGATTTAGGATTTGATTTAAATGGATGTTTGATTTATTAAAAGGTTGATGATAATGTTTATTTGATTTTTAAATAAATGATCCTTGGAGATGAAATTATCTAATGAATGGATGAAAGTGCCCCTGATTAATTGATGAAGGGTCCTAATGGGACATCTAGTTCGGTTGATGAATGGACCTAATCAAATGCAAAATGTTAATTTTGCATGTCTACATTTTTCCCCTCTTTGAAGCAATGTACTTGTTGCGTTGGTTCAAAGAATAACTTGCCGTGATCAAAATTCAAAAAATTTATGATTTTTCAGATGCCCCAACAAAAAGAAGTACACTGGTACATTGCCCCCTCGAGAGATCGAGTGAAAAGATTCGATTTGAGGGTCGATCTCGCGATAAAGATGTTCAAAATGGGTGGTTATGGACGACGATGCAAATGAGATGATTTCAAGATGCTTAGAATAACAAATCTATATTATCCTAAATAACTTAAATGATGATATGATATGAGATGGATGAGATTGGTGATGTGATATGTTGTAATTATGCAATGGATGATTTATGAGATTCTTAGACTAACAGATCTATATTATGATGATGATATGAATGCATGATGGATGCATGATGGATGTATGATGGATGAATTGGTGATGATGATTAACTATTCATGCTGTGATATTAGTGCGGAAAATGAAGAAATTAGATGATGACAAGAGAATCCAACAAGCCAACATTATGAGAGATGATGATAAGAAATGACGATGAGAAATGATGATGAGAAATGATGATAACAAATGATGATAACAAATGATGATGATAGATGGATGATTTGCTTATCAACGATTGGGATTTTAAAAGGGTCACTTACTTTATGTTTGATAACACGCCTAAGCACGATGCATCAAAGTATAAAGGACCAGGATGGTGTTGTACTTAGTGTGATGGACTTTGACTCGACAAATAGATAGGAGTATTCTTGTTCACACCTAACATACGAAAACCTTGCTAGGATGCACTTTAGAAGCTTCAAACATCTTGGACCAAAACACGGAGAGGTATAACCAATCAATGTAATAGTTAACAAGCTGTCCAAAAAATCCTCTATACATATCTAACAAAGCAAGTATTTGCTAAGTTATTTTACAAGAACATCCAACAAGCACAACAGACAAAAGAATGATGATTGTTGCCCCATTCCTATCTCTCTAAATCCTTCATTTGGATATCATCGAGAGGTCCTTGGATTGAGCGCAATAAGATAAGTCAAAAGAAAAAGGTAAAGCACACAAACAAGTTGATGTTCTTCAATACCGCTAACCAAAAGGGAATGTGTTTTTATGGATAAGAACTGAAACTTATTGCCAAAAGATAATGCCCATTGTAGGAAGGATACATCCTAGGACATGTTAGTGGATGGAGGCACGTCATTTCATTTATCCAAAATGTTCTTTCTGATAAATAATGCCCCTTGTAGGAAGGATTCATCCTAAGACATGATGTTATTTGATATGGGACTATTTGGACGATGGACTATCGACACAAAGACTTGACCAACTTGTTTACGTATTGACTGAGACTTGAGACTTGATGCTTTTGAGATTTACTTTTAACCTGCTAGACTTGTTTCTAACTATTTCACCAAAGGTTGAGGATGATGACTAGTTTATTATGAATGGTGTTTATTGCGGGTGCAAGCGAGATGAGGCGAATGGATTTTTTCAAATATTTGGATGTTTTTGGAGTTTTGCAATGTTTTGAGGCTGCTTTTGGTATTTTTTTGAGATTTTCAAATGTTTTGATTTTCAGTTTTCCAATGTTTTTGGGATTTTCTGAGATTTTGACTGAGAGACTAACCTAAAGACCTATCCTAGGGGCCTCGGAGGCTGATCGACAGATTAGCCTTGCCTACGTTATACGCCGAGACCACGTAGTTCGACTAGCGTCTTGACCAATTTACAAATGAAGATATACATGATGAAATGTCGGTTTATTATTGGACTCCTATAGGACTGACTTTGAATGTCGGGGATGATCAAAGATCAACCCTTGCCTACGTTCAAGCTCGAGACGTAATTCGACAAAACGACCTTGTTTTTGGCTTTTTTTGAATGACTTTTTGACTTGTTTTTGGATTTTGATATGTTTTGAATGTTTTTGGATTTTTTTGATTTTTTGATGTTTTTGGCTTTTCTGATGTTTTGATGTTTTTGGATTTTCTGATTTTCTGATGTTTTTGGATTTTCTGATTTTGAGGACTTTAAGACCATACACGAATCTGATCCGATGAGCACGTGCCCCCAGCCTGATGCAATAAACTACTCCGATAAAGGCAGGACAAACTAACCTTGAGAATGGGCCGAGTAGTACTAGGAGGGATCATGATACGAACACAGGACCAAGCTATGGTGCGGATGTGAGTGGATGTGTAATGGATGGAGACTTGAATGTGATGGATGATGGAAGTGAAATGGAGGGATGATGACGAAAAAGCTTTAAAGGTCCTGGTGGATGGAAAGTGCTTATTTACACAAGGCGCTTGTTTGCTAGGTTTTCACCAAGGTACCTGCCCAAAGTGCCACCGAAGTGGTTTTCACTAGAGGACGATTTTTTTGATCCTTTTTCTAGCTTTTTTGGATTTCTTGCTTTTTTGATTTTTTTGTTGTTACCAAGATGCCTGTTTGCCAGGTTTTCACCGAAGTAACCATATTTTTAGGACTTTTTCTGATTTTTTGGATGTTTTGGTTCTATACCTTGGAAGAATTAGGCATAAAACTTTTTGAGATGGGAGCTATTTATTGGCTCCTACAGAGGTTCCCCTTTGGGTGTTGATAGTTTATATGCCCCTGATTTATAGCTTGCTATGACAATGAAAGGCCCTAACCAATTGGGTTCGAACTTGCCTTTGCTGCTGGGATTCGGGACATTCTTCTGATTTTATTTTAAGACTAGTTCTCTGACTTGGAAAGTCCTTCTTTTGATCTTCTTGTTGTAGCTTCATTTCAACCTATTTTGATAGACTTGTAGATAATTCAAAGCATCTATGCATCTCTCATCTAGCAACTCCAGCTCGTTTAGTCTTGAAACCCAATATTCTTCATCGGTGATGAGATTTTGCAATGATATTCTAAGGGATGGGAGCTCGATCTCAATAGGTAGTACAACTTCAGATCTGTAGACCAAGGAGAATGGGGTGGCACCAGTGGGTGTGCGGATGTTGGTTCGATAAGCTTAGAGGGTGGGATTAAGCTATAAGTGCCAGTCACGACCTGCGTCATTGACTGTTTTCTTGAGCATTTTGAGGATGGTTTTGTTCATGGCTTCTGCTTGGCCATTGCCTTGGGGATAGTACAGGGTGGAGAAGCGATGCTTGATTTTGAATTTATCGCACAAGTCGTGAACCTCCTGGTTTTTGAATGGTGTCCCATTATCTGAGATAATGGCTTGTGGGACACCGTAACGACAGATGAGATAGTTCAAGATGAATTTTGAGATCTGCTTTCCAGTGATATAGGTCATGGGTATGGCTTCCACCCACTTTGTGAAGTACTCAGTTGCAGTTATTATAAATTTATGGCCATTGGATGAGGTGGGTGAGATTTTGCAGATGAGATCAAGTCCCCACTATGAGAAAGGCCATGGTGTGATGATCGGATGGAGCTCTTGAGCTGAAGCATGGATGAGGTCCCCATGCTGCTAACATTGTATACACCTCTTAGCATGATCATGCGCTTCTCTTTCCATTGTGGGCCAGTAATACCCTAGCCTTAGTAGTTTCTTTGCGATGGTCATCCCACTCGAGTGTGAGCCACATATACCATTATGAACCTCGGTTAGAGTGGTTAATGCCTCCTCAACATTTAGACAGTGCAGTAAGGTACCTTCTATGCTTCTATGGTATAAAGTATCACCTAGGATGACAAATCTAGATGCTTTTTTGATGAAGGTTCATTTTAGGCTCGATGGTAGGTCAGCGGGTAAGACTCCTATTCGAAGATATGTATATATGTCATGATACCAAGGATCGCTAGGACCAACAATTTCACACACATAATCTGATTCTGGTACCTTGAATGTGGGAATGAGAAGCTGCTTGATTAGAAATTCATATTTTGGCACATTGTGAGGGATGTCTACTAGAGACCCAATTGTAGCCATGGCGTTAGCAGCTCTATTGTTGGTTCTTGGAATCTTCTCAACTGTTATGTCAATGAAGGATTCCTTGAGTGTCTCCACCAATTTCTTGTATGGAGTTAGCTTGTCATCCTTAGTCTGATATTCATCATTGACTTGATTTATGATCAACTGAGAGTCTCCGTAGACTTTGAGGGCTATGGTATTCCATTGCACTGGTATCCTGAGACCTATAGTCAAAGCCTCATATTCTGCTATGTTATTCGTGCAAGGGAATGCTAGTTTTTATGATCTTGGTACGTAGTCCCCTTGTGAAGTGATGAAGAAGATACCAGCTCCTGACCCGTGTTGTGTATATGACCCATCGAAGTATAGTTTCCAGTGATCAACAATGTTGAGGTTAAAAATAGACTCATTTGGAAACTATAAGACAAGGGGATTCTCAGAATACATAGGTGCTTCTGCTAATTGGTCTGCAATAACTTGACCCTTGGTGGATTTTCTCTCAACATACTCAATGTCATATTCTGATAATATCATGACCCATTTTTCCATTCTGCTAGTTAACATTGCATTTGATAAGAGATATTTAAGGGGGTCAATTTTTGCAATGAATTTTATCTTGTGTGCCAACATGTAGTGTCTAAATTTTTGGGATGTAAACACTACTGCGAGGCAAGCTTTTTCGATGGAGTAATTTAGCTCGTGACCGACCATTGTCCTGCTAATATAGTAGATGGCCCTCTCTGTTCCATTTTCATCATGCTGAGCTAGGAGAGCTCCAAGGGCTGTCATTGTTGCTGACACATATAAGATCAATGGCTTTCTCGGGATAGGTGGCATTAACACTGGTGGTGTCAGTAGATATTCCTTTATTTTGTTGAATGCCTCTTTGCACTTGGTATCCCATTTGTATGCCACTCCCTTGTGGAGTAGGTGAGAGTATGGGTTCTACTTATCTGCCAGTTGTGCTATGAACCTTCTAATGGATTGGAGCCTTCCTTGGATACCTCTCAGTTGTTTTAAATTCCTTGGTGCTTCCATCTCGAGGATTGCTTTGAATTTTGCAAGATCCACCTCGATACCTCTCATGGAGACTATGTATCCTAGTAATTTGTCTGATTGTATGCCGAAGACACACTTCTTGGGATTTAGTCTAACCTTGTATTCCTCTAATCTGTCAAACATAGCACTTAGGGTTGCTATATGATCTTTTCTCTTTCTTGACTTTGCTAGGATGTCATCGACATAGTCTTCGAATATTTTTTGAATCATGTCATGGAAGATCAATGTCATGGCCCTTTGATATGTTGCTCCTACATTCTTTAGATCGAATGGCATCATGTTCCAGCAGTAGGTCCCTCACGGACAAGTGAAATCCATCTTGTATTGGTCTTCTTTTGCTATCATGATCTGGTTATATCCTAAAAGTCCATCCATTAAGGATAGCATCTCATGTCTTGCTATCATGTCTACTATCATGTCGATGTTGGGAAGCGGGAAATCATCCTTGGGACATGCCTTGTTCAAATCTCTAAAGTCTGTACAGATTCTTATGGCTCCGTCAGGTTTTGAAACAGGTACCAAATTTGACACCCATTCTGCATAATCAATTGGTTGGATAAATCCTGCATCTAACAACTTTTTGAGCTCCATTTTCACTAATAGAGCAATTTAAGGATGCATTTTTTGGAGCTTTTGTGTAATAGGTTTTGCATCTGGATACACTGCTAGGTGGTGGACCACAATATTTGGATCAAGTCCAGGCATATCAACATAAATCCATGCAAAGTTTATTTGTCTTTCCTTTAGGAATGCTGCTAGGAGTTCTTGCTCTTCTGATAATAGTGATTCCGCATAGAATATGATATGCGGGGTCTCCTCTATTCCTAGGTTGACTGGGTTGCATTTTTCAGCCAAGACTGCTGACTTCTCTTGATGAATAGCTCTTAGGGTAAGATTGAATCCTTCATCCTCAGGCGCCTTAGAGAGGTTTTCACTATTGGATACGTCCTTTCTTTTTACTATTTTCTTATCAGAGAGTCCCACAGTGTGGTTTTTACTCAAGGACTTGGATATGATTCTTAGTTTCTCACTTTTGCGACTGAAGGATTCAATTGTTTCCCCATAATAGGCATGTGTGTCCAACTTCATTATGAGTCCTGCCTTGTGATCTCCATCTAGAATGTTATCCCTCAACCCCATGAATTCTGAGAGCGCCTCATCATTTTTGAATGTATCGAGAACTGGTGGTCCTCGTTGGTCATAGTCGATCAGTTGGGGGTAGACTAAGTGAATCTCATGATTTTTCCTATCTGGTTCAAAGGATATGGTACTAATCATACACAGAGTGGTATCTTTGAATAACCTAGGGAGATTGGATATGATATCTTCATCATCACTACTAATATAAGGCTTAGTGATAAAGTTATGCATGTCTGTCCCTATGGGTATTGGGGAGTGCACTTGTACTAGGACTGGCTGAGGAGAAACATTAGCGGCTCTAACCGGAGGGCTTCGGGGATGTATGGTTATTCTCAGAGGGGTACATCCAAGACCAAGATTTTTTATAGGTCGCGTCTCAGGCATGATTGGTATTAAGAGCCCATTGTCATTTTGCCCCAATCTTTGGTTTCAGTCATAGCCCATCACAAGCATCATGTGTAGGCCTTTGCTTCTTTCATCCATTGGTAATTTAGGTGTCAGTCTTTCATCTTGGTACAACATATCACATCACCAATCTCATCCATCTCATATCATATCATCATTTAAGTTGTTTAGGATAATATAGATTTGTTATTCTAAGCATCTTGAAATCATCTCATTTGCATCATTGTCCATAACCACCCATTTTGAACCTCTTTATCGCGAGATCGACCCTCAAATAGAATCTTTTCGCTCGACCTCTCGAGGGGGCAATGTACCAGTGTACTTTCCGCTGGGGCATCCGAAAAATAGAAATTTTTTGAATTTTGATCATGGCAAGTTATTCTTTGAACTAATGCAACAAGTACATTGCTTCAAAGAGGGGAAAAATGTAGACATGCAAAATTAACATTCTGCATTTGATCAGGTTCATTCATCAACTGAACTAGATTTCGCATTAGGACCATTCATCAATTAATCAGGTGCACTTTCATCCATTCATTAGATAATTTCATCTCCAAGGATCATTTATTTAAAAATCAAATAAACATTATCATCAACCTTTTAATAAATCAAACATCCATTTAAATCAAATCCTAAATCATATTCCATCATTTTCTAATTCAAATAAATCAAATATCAAAGTCCTAAAAGTCAAATCACCTAATCATCATTAAACTAACATAATCATCATTTATTTAATCTAACCATGATTAAATACTAATCTCAGCCATTTGCATTCTCTAGATATCTCCACTTGCACATTCACCATCTTGGCCCATCTATCATCAACAAAATCTATAAAAGAAGGCCTTCATTCTCATTCATGGATCTACAACTTTTATGCAAGGTTACTCTCTTAATTTGAGAACTCATCTTGCCCATCATCTCCATTGCATTTACATCATCTTGAGCTTTGATCAAGGGTTGGGAAAGGGTTACTAGCACATGTAACACCAATCCAATATGGAATAGGTGATTATCTTGTTTTTGAAATGTCTTCTTGATGTTTTTGTTACTTGTGGCATTTCTTTAGCATAGGTATGTTATTTCATAGAGGTATTTGCAGATTTGTATGTTTAGACTAACCTTCTAATGAGTATTTGAGGTTGGTCTTACTTGCAGATTTAGGTTACTTCATTGTAGGCATAATGTAGGCATCCATTAAAATCTGCAAACACTAAACTTCATATACGAGTTACTATTTCACAAATCTATCAAAATGCATCTATGAAATACCTTGCAAATGTTCCAAAAATGCAACAAAGGATGAAAGAGACTAAAAGCATTATGAAATCAACCACAAGTTACCTATTCCATAGTGGATTGGTGTCACATGTGCTAGTGACCCTTTCCCAACCCTTTATCAATAGCTAAAATGATGAAGTGCAATGGAGATGAAGAACAATATTATTTCTCAAACCAAGAGAGTAACCTTGCCTAAAAATTGTGGATCCATGAATGAGAATGAAGGCCTTCTTTTATAGATTTTCTTGATGAGAGATTTGGCCAAGATGGTGAATGTGGGATTAAAGATCCTCCAATGAGAAGAGGACACTTGTCAAATGGTGAGTGGTCAATGGTTGTGCAAGATTTGGGAAGAGTGCCCATGAGAGGGAGAATTTGAATTTAAATTTTGCAATAAATTTTGAGAGGGGGAGAAGAAAAACAGCAATAAATGCAATGTTGGACTTGTCAAGTTGAGGGAAAATGAGGGTTTTTTTAATAAATCAATAAAATTGATTTATTTGTGCAAGTGGAGATATCTAGAGAATGCAAGTGGGTGAGATTAGTATTTAATCATGGTTATATTAAATAAATGATGATTATGTTAGTTTAATGATGATTAGGTGAGTTGACTTTTAGGACTTTGATATTTGATTTATTTGAATTAGAAAATGATGGAATATGATTTAGGATTTGATTTAAATGGATGTTTGATTTATTAAAAGGTTGATGATAATATTTATTTGATTTTAAATAAATGATCCTTGGAGATGAAATTATCTAATGAATGGATGAAAGTGCACTTGATTAATTGATGAATGGTCCTAATGCGACATCTAGTTCGGTTGATGAATGAACCTGATCAAATGTAGAATGTTAATTTTGCATGTCTACAATGCTCATGATCAAATAAAACCATATACTAAATATATCTTGTGCATAAACCCAAATAATAGAAATTTCATCACAAGCATCAACACAACAATAAGTCCAACGTCAACAATGTGCCATAATATCTCATCTCAAAACAAAAGAATTGTTAGTCTATCAAAGAAAAGTATGAGGGCCATTACATCCCCCCCCCTAGAATCATGCTTACTCTTGGAAGCCTCTTAACAAGAAAGGGTAGAACTCTCGCATTTGAGATGCATCTTCCCAAGTAGCTAAAGTCTCATCATTATGATCCCATTGGACCCTCACCTTCTTAATGTCTTAACCCCTAAGAGTGAGTCTCCTATGCTGTAGAATGCTCATGAACTCCAAAACTAGTTGCCTGTCCTCTACTTGTAATGCATTCTAGTCAAAAACATGATAAATATCTAGATAATATGGTCTAAGAATCAAAACATGAAATACATTATGGATGTGCGATAAACTGGGAGGAAAACCAAGATGGTACACAACAAGTCCAATCCTATCCAAAACCTTGAACGACCCAACAAAACATGATTCAAGCTTAGATCCTTTTCCATAGTGGATCAGACTCTTTCATGGATGCACCCACAAGAATACCTGCTCTCCAACTAAAAACTAACGATTAAACCTATGAGCATCCACATACTTCTTTTACCTATCATACAATGCCATGAAATGCTCTCTATTACGAACAACCTTTTACTCCATCTCCTAAAGCATCTCTGGTCCTGAGAAGACTTTGTCCTCATGTTGATCCCAACCTAGTGGGGTCTAACAAGGATGACCATACAAGGCCCAAAAAGGAGGCATACCAATACAACTATGGTATCCATTATTGTACACAAATGCCACTAAGTATAGATCATCCTCCCAGTGGCTTTGTTGATCCATGACATACATCCAAAGCATATCCTCAAGGACTTGATTAACCATCTTAGTCTGTCCATCAGTCTCCGGGTGGTAAGCTGAATTTAATTTGAATTGAGTCCCCAACGCATGTTGCAAGGATGTCCAAAGAGCCGAAATGAACAATGGATCTCTATTAGAGATAATCTTATGAGGAATCTCGTGCAACCTAACTATATCCTCCATGAAAATCTTTACCCTTGAAGAAGCATTATATGAAGACCGGACATGAGAGAAGTGTGCCACTTTATTCAAATTGTCCATGGTGATCGTGATGGTGTCTTGATGACAAGAATATACTTGCAAGCCAACTTTAAAATCCCCTGAAATAATGTCCCCTTTCCATTTTGAAACAAGATGCGGCTACAAAAGACTTGTGGTCTGTTGGTGCTTTGCCTTAACCCTCTAACATTGCAAACACCTTGAGATAAAATTTGTAATATCTCTCTTCATTCTGACCCAAAAATACAACTAACAGAGGTCTGTGTGCATCTTCTTGACACCCAGATGAGCTGAATAGGGTACCTGATGTGCCTCTAACATAATTACGATACAAAGACCCCATGAAGTAGGAACATAAATCTGGCCCAAGTGCCATAGGATACCATCCAAATCAAGAGAATAACCTACAAATCTAACCTCCAAGGCTCTACTTGACTCCATCTTAGACCTCACCTCTTGATGCCAACTATCTATAGGAAGCACTACAAAGATTTGACTCCTCAAATCTACTTCAAGAGTGACTACTGAAAGGTAATGCCTCCGCTGACTAAGAGCATATACCACAACATTGTGCTTTCCCTAGATATATTTCACCTCAAAATTGTACTCACACATGAACTCCATCCATCACCTCTTCCTAGTATTTAGGTGTGTTTGTGTGAAAACGTACTGTAAACAAAGGTGGTCACCATGCAACTCAAACTGATGCTGCAACAGAAAAAAGTCTCCATCTCACCAAAGAATGAACAATGTTGGCTAACTCCAAATCATTAACCAACATGGAAAATAACCGGAAACCCTGGCACATACATGATCTCCTCAATAGCATAGCAAAAATCATACGCAATGAGATGGGTTTCTGAATGCCAACTACCTCTACCTCCCTACTTGAATCATCCAAACACCGCATTGACTTACACTAACAATCTATCACTGCTTAGTGAGCATCCAACATATCCATACCCAACACTATATCATAAGATCCCAGGGGTATGATGTGAAGATCCACTATCGTAAAGAGAGTACCAATATTCAAACCACATCCATACATGAGGGACTCTATTGCTACTCTAGCTCTAAAGGCCAAATCGACTTGCCACCTAACATCTTGCTTTGCTGCCACCAGACCACATAGCTCCACTAAAGAATGGGAAATAAATGAATTAGAAGCACTAGAGTCAAAGAGGATAGAAACACCAATACCCTACAACACACCTGTAGTCTCCACAACTATGCCATGATGCTCTGCTTGGCGGTTAATCTTATTGATGAATATTATTCCATTTATTTCTATGTTTGTTGTTAGATATACTATTGATTATTTTTCATTGTACATAATCTTAAATTCTTTGAATCCCAATATATGTGTTGTCTACAACAAGAGTGGAAATCCTCAATGAATTGACTTCAAATTTCATCATAAGTAAAAGAACAAAATTACAACTATAAACAAATATTAGAAACACACTTCTATAATTGAAAATATTATTATTTTAATTTTCTTTTTTACGCAACTTTACTTTAAATCTAATGCATAATTCACCTTGTCCTCTCTCAAATAACCTATTGACTTTGATAACTAAACTTTTACATCTAGCATAACAATTATATCTATTTGATTTATTTGATTATATTATATTCTATCTAAGTATATTTTCAACAATTACTTATATTAATATTAATAGTACCAATGTAATTTACACTCTTTGATTAATATTTTTAAATATCTAACACCTCTACAAACCTAATAAAAATAATAACTAAATTTGGCAAGAATACCGTGTCTGCCAAAGCCTGCTACCACGTGGACTTCTCCTTCCGTCATAATCACACCATCTTCGTTCCTCTTAGTCAAGATCTTCCTGATCGGGAAACTAGTTTGCGTTCATGTTTACCGGGGAAGGATTGACTGAGAATATTTTTTACATGATCCAGATTTGCAACCAAGCCTCCAATATTCTAAAGTGGATATCTCTTATTTTCTTGAAGATCGGGTGTATTGAATTCCAGAAGCGTACTAGAAGGAAATTGAAAAGTGTGTTTAATTAAAAACTCATATGAAATTATAGAGAATAAAAATTCAATTTGAAATTACAGATGACTGGAGATGACTGAAGATACAGATATGTCAAAAGCTTCAAAACATACATGGTTTTCAATGGTGTGTTATTACAGGCCAAAGACAAATACAGCTTTCAATGATGTGTTATTACAAGCCAAAAACAAACACTAATTCTTGAGGGGAGGAATGCTCTGGGGATTCCTGAAAAGGTTTTGTGGATCCACTTGTGTTTTGGCCTTGACGAGCCTATCGAAATTTCCATGGAAATACTTTTCACCCCCGACTCTCGCCTCTTCAACAGAGGCACTGCCATTGAAGGCACTGCCGAGATCAAGGTCCAGATAGTTCACATACGCAGACCTGGGAGAGTGCGAGACATATGGCTCCATGTACTTGTAAACCTTGCTCATCCATTCAAGGTAGTAATCATCTTGACTCTTGTTCGACCACGTAACCATATACTGTAAGCCGAACAACGTCCCCGCCCGATGAGGAAAAGGGATTGCAGAAGAAGGTATTGCGTCCATTATCCCTCCGTGGGGTTTCAAATTCACAAAGGAAGCCAACTCTTCTTCCAAGATGGACAACAGGCCCCTGATCCCTGATTTTGAAATAGGGGATTTGGCGAAATCTGATTTTATTTTGAAGACAGACTTGCTGGGATAATACCGGTCACTGATGTTTTCGACGTCAGAATTAAAATAGGCTATGCTATCTACCCAGCTCATTTCATGGGTTTCATCCGCCGCCATTCCCAGCTCTGGAAAGATCTTTGTTACTTTAGCCAGGAGCTCGTCCTTCTGCGCAAGGTATAGTCCATGGAATCCGGCTCTGCTAACTTTGGTTTCGTTCACATTGACACCCGCGAGCTGTATTCGCATGAGTATGTCCTCGTCCATTTGAGGAGCTAAATACTGCCATCTGTGCACAAGATCTGTAACGTTATCTCTACCATATCTCAACACTGTGAAGGTCGTGACAATTGAAGGCACGCTAACGAGCCTGATTTTCCAAACGAAAACATCTCCCCAGCTGCCGCCGCCGCCGCCTCTCAAAGCCCAAAATACATCCTTCCCCATTGTACTTTTATCCATTAGCTTCCCGGAGGCATTTATCAGCAAGGCGTCCAAAGTATTGTCCGCCGCAAGCCCGTATTTTCTCAAGATGAAGCTCTGACCCCCTCCGGAGATATGACCGCCGGAGCCGATTGTGGGGCAAATCCCTGCAGAAAAAGCCAGATTGGGGGAACTGCTGGCGACGGCGGAGTAAATTTCACTCAAAGTTGCGCCTGCTTCCACCCAGGCTGTCTTCGACTTCGTATAGATTGTGATCTTTTTGAGCATGCCGAGATCAATGAGCGCGAAGGGCACGTCCGAGGTGTAGGAAAGACCTTCGTAGCTGTGACCTGTTGGAATATTAACCCTAACTGCTGCCGTCCCCGCCAACCGTCGCCCGCTATATCGCAATCAATAAATTAGTCATTGCGATACCGCGGGAGTCTTCGGTAATGGTTTTGTTTTATTTCAACCGCCTGCCGTACCTCCAGCCAATGCCCGCTATATCGCAATCAATAAAATATTCATCGCGATATCACGGGAGACTTCGTAGAAGTTTTGCTTTATTCTAACCGCCAGGTGTTTACCGCAGTTTACCAGGCCGTCAACTAACCGCTGCCCGCAATATCGCAATCAAGATTTTAACCATCGCGATACCGCGGGGAACTATGGAGAAAGCCGCCACCGCCAAAGGAAATATCGGGATGCGAAAGATTTAATATTTAAGTTTGAATATTATGTAAAGGACATTGTATTAAATGCATTTTGACGGGGGAAAAGTTAGTTAGGTGAATTTGAAAAATTGTATTCGTTTCCTCTCATCCGTGAAATTTTTCACGTGACTTTTTACCTGAGCATATATTATGTAATTGTAATTTTATTTTTAACAAGAAAGGAGAATGTGATGAAACGGAATTTACGAGCAGCAGCTCTGTGTGTTAGAAAATAATATTTTATATTTTAATTTTTACTGTGTGTGAAATCTTCCTCCCCTGCCTCCCGGCCTTCACGTGGTATCAGAGCAAGTTCGAGTATCAAAGCAGATTATCTGGGTAAATTTCAAAAATGGCAGCAAGCACAAGCTTGACAAACCCACAAATTCCACAGTTTAATGGGAAGAATTATGAGTACTGGTCAATTACCATGAAAGCATTATTTAGCTCACAGGATATATGGGATTTAGTAGAGAACGGATTTGCAGAGCCAGCAGATGCAGTAGCATCCAATGCTTTAACACAAGCAGAGAAAGACTTATTGAAGGACACAAGGAAGAAAGATTCAAAGGCTTTATTTTATCTGTTTCAAGCTGTACATGAGAGCATTTTTCCAAGGATTTCAGCAGCAACAAAGTCCAAACAAGCATGGGACATACTTCAAACAGCCTATCAAGGCATGGCAAAAGTTAAAACAGCAAAGCTACAAATGCTGAGAAGAGATTTTAAAACAATAATGAAGGACAATGAATCTGTAGATTCATTTACACCCAAGTCATTGGGGTGGTTAATCAAATTAGGTCTCATGGAGAGAATCTGGAAGATACCAGAGTTGTTGAAAAGATTTTAAGGAGTTTGCCCACAAAATTTCTACCGGTTGTAGTTGCTATAGAGGAGACAAAGGATCTCTCACAGTTCTTAGTTGATGAGCTGTATGCATCTCTAATTTCTCATGAACAAAGGTTGAAAAGGTCAGCAGATACATCACTGGAGCATGCTTTCAAAACTCAGGCTTCAGTCAGTCAAGGAAGAGGCAGAGTTAGATCAAGAGGAAGAGGAAGAAACTCTTACAGAGGTGAAAAATACAGTTTATCAAGCTCAAATGGAAGAGGCAGCAATCAAGGCTCAAGCCAAAACCCAACACAGAATCAGTCACAAAATCAAAGGTATGATAAATCTCAAGTCCAATGTCACTACTGTAAAAAATATGGGCATTATATGAATGAGTGTAGAAAGAAGCAGTATGATAATAATAGACAAAATGCAAATTTTTTAAGAGAAGGTCAAAATCAGGATTCAGATAAGAGAACAATGTTTTTAGCTTGTAATGTTGCTCAAGCAAATGAAAAAGATGTATGGTTTTTAGATTCAGGCTGTAGCAATCATATGACAGGGAATCTAGAAATGTTTTCAAGTTTAGATGAGAATGTAAAGTCCGATGTTACATTGGGTAATGACAACAAAGTGTCAGTCAAAGGAAAAGGAGATGTCAATATTCTAACTAAGGGAGAAAAAGTATATTTCAGATGTGTATTTTGTGCCGTCGAAACATAACTTAATGAGTGTAGGGCAACTGGTTCAAAAAGGGTATAGAGTAACCTTCAAGAATGGTCTATGCACAATTTTAGACAAATACCCAAGCAACCACTTATTGCAAAAGTCAGAATGACAAACAACAGAATGTTTCCCTTAAAGATAAGGCCAGATTTGAATATAAATTATGCTCGAGCACAACACTTAATGAATTCAGAAGTGGGTAGAGAAGAAACTACAGCAGTAGTGCAGACAATCTTTCAAGGTGAGATAAAAGATGAAAACTGGTTATGGCACCTGAGATTTGGTCATCTCAACTTTGGAGGTTTAAATTTACTTCATAGGAAAGGCATGGTCAAGGGACTACCTTTAATAGAAAAACCAGAAAGGGTATGTGAAGGGTGCATTTTAGGAAAACAACATAGAGAATCATTTCTTGCAGGAAAGTCAACTAAAGCAAAAGCCCCTTTGGAAATTATACATTCAGATTTGTGTGGACCTATGCAAACACCTTCAATAGGTGGTAGTTTTTATTTTCTGACATTCATTGATGATTATTCAAGAAAAACATGGGTTTACTTTCTAAAGCAGAAAAATGAAGTGTTTGATCTGTTTCGTCAGTTCAAGAATTTGGTTGAAAAACATAGTGGTTATTATATCAAAGTGTTGAGAACAGATAGAGGTGGTGAATATATTTCAAGAGAATTTTTTAATTTTTGTAAAGATCATGGAATTCACAAGCAATTCACAACTAGATACACACCTCAACAAAATGGAGTAGCTGAAAGGAGAAAGCAAGGAACAATCATGGCTCAGCTGAAGCATGTTGAAAGCCAAACATTTGTCAAATGAATATTGGTACGACTTAATTTCTTGTCTGACCCATATAATGAATAGGTGTCCAACAAAAAGTGTCATGAATATAGTACCTGAAGAAGCATGGACAGGAAGAAAACACAGTGTTACTCACATGAGAGTATTTGGATGTGTAGCATATGCACATGTGCCTGATGAATTGAGAAGGAAGCTAGATAACAAAGGAGAAAAATGCATATTTGTTGGATACAGTGAAGAATCCAAAGCTTATAAGCTTTATAATCCAACAACAAAGAAAGTTATAATCAGCAGAGATGTACAATTTGTAGAAGATGAAGCATGGGATGGAAGTATAGAGAAGACAGTCAATATTTCAGCTAGTATACCTCAAGAGGAGAATGAAGTTCCAGCAACAACAAATGTTCCAGCTATTGTGACTCCTCCCACTCCCATTCAAGCTCAGCAAAGTAGTCCACAAGTGACACCGGCATCGATTGTAAGAACAACCTCAATCATTCAAGGAAGCAGTCCAACAAGAGGACAACAAACACCATCTACAGCAGGACCATCAGGTCCACATTCCACAAGTTCAAGTGATATGTCAAATCCTACGTGCAGCAGAGTCACGGCTGAAAAATCGAGGAAGCATAAAGAGATATATATGAGCAAAATGAAGGTGAAATAATTCCGGATCGTTCTCTTTGTGCATTTTATTCTCAAATAGAAGATCCAGTTCATTTTGAAGATGCAGTCAAAGATGATAAATGGGTAAGTGCTATGGATGAAGAAATTGAAGCAATTGAGAAGAATCAGACATGGGAACTAGTCAGTCTTCCAAAAGACAAAGATGTTATTGGAGTGAAATGGATTTATAAAACCAAATTGAATGAAAAAGATGAAGTTCAGAAGCTTAAAGCAAGATTGGTTGTAAGGGCTATTCACAACAGCCCGGAATTGATTACAATGAAACATTTGCACCTGTAGCACGATTGGATACTATAAGAATGATTTTAGCATTAGCAGCTCAGAATAAGTGGTCTGTATTTCAAATGGATGTAAAGTCAGCTTTTTAAATGGTTATTTAGAAGAAGAAGTTTATGTGGATCAGCCACCTGGGTATGAAATTCTGGGTCAGGAAGAGACAAAGTTTACAAATTGAAAAAGGCCTTTGTATGGATTGAAGCAAGCCCAAAGGCTTGGTATAGTAGAATAGATAGTTATGTGCTTTGCTGAATGGATTTAATAGATGTAGTAGTGAGCCCTACTTTGTATACAAAATGAATGAAGAAGGTGAAATACTAATAGTATGCTTATATGTGGATAGTTAATTTTCAGCAATTTGTCGAATTGATGCATTCAAGAAATGAGACATGAAGAAAAGAATTTGAAATAATGAGACTTATGTCGATGAAGTATTTTAGGCATTGAAGTGGATCAAAATGAAAGCGGTATTTTATTTCACCGGTCAAAATATGCAAATGACATTTTGAAGAGGTTTAATATGATGAAGTGCAAACCCGGCCACCAACACCCTCTGATGTAGTCACACGGAAACTAAGCAAAAGGATGATAGAGGGGTCTAATGTTGATCCAACTTTGTTTTAAGAGGCTTGTTGGAAGTCTCATGTATCTCCACGACCACAAGGCCCGGATATTATGTATGGAGTAAGTTTGATTTCTAGGTTTATGGAAACACCCGATAGACGCATTGGAAGCGGGGAAAAGAATTTTTAAAAGGTATGTAAGTGTGGCATTAAGTATTCAAGTTGAGATGAGTTCAAACTCATAGAATACCGCAGACGATGGCTGTCTTGGCAGCATTGATGGCCGGAAAAGCCGCGTCAGTTATGTATTTAATTTTGGGGTGGAGTTGTCTCATAGTCTTCAAAGAAGGCCAATAGTTTGTCTTTCATCAGCTGAAGCAGAGTATGTGGCAGCCACAAGTGCAGCATGTCAAGCAGTCTGGATGAGAAGAATTTTGAAAGAATTGCAAAATGAACAAATGGAGGCAACAAAAATTTACTGTGATAACAATTCAGCCATTGCTCTTTCAAAAAATCCAGTCTTTCATAAGAGAAGCAAGCACATTGATACTAGGTATCATTTTATCAGAGAATTAATTAATAATGGTGAAATATTTTTAGAGTTTTGCAAATCAGAAGAACAAAGTGCAGATATTTTTACAAAGCCGCTGGGAAGAGATAATTTTATTTTTCAGAGAAACAGATTGGGCATGGTGGACATCGCAGTTATGCTTAAGGGGGAGTGTTGGAATATTAACCCTAACTGCTGCCGTCCCCGCCAACCGTCGCCCGCTATATCGCAATCAATAAATTAGTCATTGCGATACCGCAGGAGTCTTCGGTAATGGTTTTGTTTTATTTCAACCGCCTGCCGTACCTCCAGCCAATGCCCGCTATATCGCAATCAATAAAATATTCATCGCGATATCACGGGAGACTTCGTAGAAGTTTTGCTTTATTCTAACCGCCAGGTGTTTACCGCAGTTTACCAGGCCGTCAACTAACCGCTGCCCGCAATATCGCAATCAAGATTTTAACCATCGCGATACCGCGGGGAACTATGGAGAAAGCCGCCACCGCCAAAGGAAATATCGGGATGCGAAAGATTTAATATTTAAGTTTGAATATTATGTAAAGGACATTGTATTAAATGCATTTTGACGGGGGAAAAGTTAGTTAGGTGAATTTGAAAAATTGTATTCGTTTCCTCTCATCCGTGAAATTTTTCACGTGACTTTTTACCTGAGCATATATTATGTAATTGTAATTTTATTTTTAACAAGAAAGGAGAATGTGATGAAACGGAATTTACGAGCAGCAGCTCTGTGTGTTAGAAAATAATATTTTATATTTTAATTTTTACTGTGTGTGAAATCTTCCTCCCCTGCCTCCCGGCCTTCATGACCTCCGCTGCGGACACGGACCTCCATTCCGTTTTGTATGCTGCACACACGGATTGTTGCAGCTGGCTTTTGCTTGCCGGTATAATGATAACGTGCGGTTTGGACACCTGAGGTTCGGTGAATCTAAGATTCTGGGCAGAGAAATCTAGCAGAGAATCAAAATTCGAAGAGGATACGACTGTGACATTTGTTATGCCACCTGCTTGCAAGCATGACAATAATCCTTCTCCATTAGGGTTTTCTGCAGCAGCCCAAGTGCTACAGACTGTGATAATCAGAAGCAATGAAGTACAAAACTTGCCCATCTCTTAATTTGGCTTAAGGCTTTCATTGATGCTTCATAGCAAGATCCTTTAAGATTTATAGCCCCAAGCTTAGTCTGCAGGGCATGTGATAAACTCCTGTTGGTTGTGGTCAAAGTACGAGTTGTGAAGGTGGACATGCAGGCCCA
>VDFB02359710.1:0-26921 GCA_007258455.2 Sequoia sempervirens
TAAATTTTCTATTTTAAAATAAGCAAGTCATTTACCTTTTTGCACGTGGATGAGTTGATTGATGGAATGGTGAGCTTTACTACATGAAAGTAATAACTTGTGGGTTTGAGCCTTCTCTTTTTACCAATCTAAAAATTGAAATTGATTGTTCATTAAATATCTAGAGAACATAACTTGAATGTTTTACATGCCCAAAACTATTATATTCATATGCAATAATTGTGTACTTACTTATTTGCATCAGTGTACTCAATATTTTTTTTAGATTTGACTAAATTATTATCCCTAAATCATAAACAAGTCATGGAATTTGATATCTCTTATTCTAGAAGTAGTTTCAAATCCTCATAAAGTGACTAACTCTTATTGGTCAATCCATTTCCATTTTATTTTAATAATTTCAATACTTCTCCAAAAGTATGCAAAGCTTGTTTCAAAAGGTGAGTTTGTTATCAAGGTCTTCATTTTGCCTTTTGATGCAAAATCAAATTCACAAGTACTTGGTTTTGGGTTCTAATCTTATGGTCTAATATTTATATACACATTACATATCTTACATAATCTTCCAAACTAAGCAAGCACTTAAGTCAACCCACAACCTATTTGTTTCCATTTTTTTCTAATCACTTAGATCTTTTATGCTCCTTAAGCACCAGTCCAAGAAAATCAATGAAATTGAGAACCTCAAAGATGATTTTCTTTAAACATAACATAGAATTCCAAACAATTTGTGTTGCTAACATGTTTAATTATATGGTTACTCATAATTTTACACCTTCCTAGACCTCCCATATCATCCATTTTGTCCACAAATGTAGAGGATAGAATAACCCAACTAATTACCACATCATTATGGTTGGCCATACCTTGATAAAAATATTTAGCACAACTTTAATCATTCATTTCTCATGAGCAAAGAGAAATAAGATGAGGGCTAAAGGAAAATTAGGATTCAAGAGTAACCAACATACCATATATCACATATTTACCTTGGCACCTATTATTATGGAGGCTAAATCAAATAGTCAGAGTTTAATTTTATTTTGTGGATTTTTGTAAGGAATTTGACATGTTCCTACAATATTGGCTTGTGGACAAGCTTAAGGCTTTGGGTCTTCCACCTTTAGAGGCTTCATTAGTGATGGAACTATTGTTTATAGGGTACAAAAAATGGTTAGTGAAACATAGGATGTTTAGAGTACCATGGGTGTTAAATAGACTTTCCCACTTTCTTATTCATTTTTGGGTTCTACATAGATGAACTAGAAGAAATCATATCAAATATAATAAGTGATACAACTGGATGTTTACCATTTGGAGTCTCTAATTCTATTCTTTATTTGCAAATGACATTATCTTGATGTCTCACTTAGCAAAGGGTCTCTAGAGTCAAGTTGATATTTTAGCCTTGTTTTTTATTATAATCAACAACTTTAGGTTAATTTATAGAAAATAAAAGTTGTGGCTTTTGATGTGAGGTGATTCTTACTTACATATATTAGAAGGTTGATGTTGATTATTTGTATGTTTACTTAGGGGTCCTTGTCTTTGGTCCACACTTCAACTTAATTGTAGTTGATTTGAGACTAAGGGATATGTTTCTCTTACAATGATTGAAAATAATGCTTTCAAGTTTAGTTTTAAGACACTCAAACAAAGATCCACCTTTTTCACTCACTATATATGCTCATTCTCTTTTATGTTTATGATATTTGGGGCCCATACCTTTAGATTGTTGGTCAAAATCGAATAAAGAGTATTGTGTTGTGATCCAAACATGTTCACATTAAGAGATCAATCCCTTAAGTCATCATATTCAAAGAGTTTAATACACCTCCTCTTATTACTTTAGTAATATTCCATGTGGTGACTATGATAAATAGATTGAGATTAATAGCTACCCTCCAAGATTAGTCATCTTAGGTACCCATGTCTTACTCTTACATCATTTGTGGTGTTGGTATCTTTTTGGCATGTGAAATCATCCTCCTTAATGTGCCTCATTGACCTTTATGTTGCTAGGCCATTAATATAAACATTTTTAGTGAATAGCCCTGATCTCTTTAAGGGACAAATAAACAAAGGAATTTGGACATAAAGTTACTAATCTTACCTCCAACCCACATTGATTGTATCTCAAAAGCCACTATCTTCCAAACTTTAATACTATTTAAATCTATATATCTAGGTTAGTGATGGACTCATCCTACCCCATTATATAGCATACTATAGCTACCTCATAGTCTGAGGGTTTCTCTTGCACAACTCAGAGTTTTCTCCTAATAGCTTCACATTGAGGCATGCAACCATATCCCTTAAGGGCTTTTTATTTTCCAAATATGCTCCTTAGAATTAGAGACCAAGGAACATTTTGCATTCAAATGTTCTCCCTACTATGGGATTTTTAAAGGACAAATTTTTCATCAATTCAAAGACTCAATTAATTCTTTCCAAGCTCTCAAGGATTATGAAGACTAGAGATGTCTTGCTCTCTTCTTATGTGAGATGTTTGACCTTCGTTAATGATTTTCCATAGCCATGCCCATCAAAGGGACTCATGCTAGATTAATTACTTACCATTTTCAGTTCTCTAGCATCAATAAGAAAAGGCCCCTTGACCAACTTCCATGTTTGTATGGTAGATCTATGATGTGTCACAAATATATTGACCCCCTAATCTTACCCTAATCACACCTTTTTTTTTGCAACCTTATATATTATAAATGTTACTGAGACCTTTACATATCACCTAAGAAACTTATTTTTCCCTTATTACATCACTTACTTTTTATTTCCATTTTTTGTGAAACATGTGCATACACTTTCCTTCTTCAACTCCCATTATTACATTAATAGATGTAACTCTACAATGGCAGCACAACATATAAGTTGTTAGCAAATTCAAAGAACAAAAATATATATTCTATTTTTATGTGCAGTGATCTTTTACTGATTTTTTTTAAATTGTTTAAAGTGGACAATATCACAACATTTTATTTTCATTGTTTAACTGCGATGATTTTTGTTCTTGCCATCTATAAATGATGCAATGATTCTCCATTTAATTTAAGTTTGGTAATGGAAAAAAACAGACGCTTGAATATATTTCCACAGATTGTAGATAGATTATCTTAAAGATATAAACCATTAATGCTGATAGATTTCCACAATCCGTAAAAATAATTGCTGAATGTTCTGAATTAGATATAAGCCAGTTTTAATTTTCGACAAACATTAATACATAAATTAAACCCGTGCCCATGTTTTCCATCTGAAAAGGTCGACGGCAACCAGTGTCAACGACATGCAATAGTACACAATAGCAGAGTATAAAAATGTATGAAGCTTTAAAAAATATTTTTGTAATTGGCTAAAGCGTTTTCATTTAAGTTAACAGTTAGAGAGAGCGAAAGAATCGGGGTTCGTGAAGGCGAAGGCAATGTTTGAGTTTTGTAGTTTTGGACAGAGACAAAATGCATGGCAATTACGTCTCTATCTATCTACACTTGCATTAACAATTCGTCCAAATAAACAGTTCGACCTTTCTCATCATATAAAAAGAAAATGGTCAAATCACCGACCTGAGCATGAACTAGATATTGAAATATGCACATGTCGCATCCCCATTGAAGGTGGGTCTTAATTGCAATTCCAAAGCAAATGTGATATGAAATGTGAGGGGCATGGGTGCTAGGGCAGGGAAAGTTTCCTACCATGGCATAAAGAAGGTATGGCATCCCCTTTCTGTACATTTTGTCACTCTTAAAAGGACCAATATAAAGGGGCACACATGTGAGGGAAGAAATAGGATTTTGTAAAGAAGGAAGGAAGGAGGCAAGATGAGGAGATTTATGGGACCTTTTGCGGTTGTTTTTCGAAGTTGAAGGGCATGACAAAGACTATGTAGAGGGATAATAAAGAGGAAAGAATGGTGGATGTGTTAAGTGGAGATGGGGTAGCTCTATTATTTGGCTTCCTTGGAATTGCAATAACTCTCATGTTCTCCTATTTGGATGATACATATGTAATGATGAAAAAATGGTGTGGGTGTAGCTTCAATGGAAACTATGAGGCCAAAACTAGTGATGCATTCCTTTGAGCTAGTTTTTAGGCGTAGTGTTCTAAGTATCTATGATTTAACTATTGTTGTCATCATAGCACATGAATCAATCCAAAAGCCAAGAAGATTATTCATCGATGGACATACACATCTATCTTCTAGAGTAGCTTGTGCTCTTTCTAGTTTCTATAGCCATAACTATTGGTATTGTTGGTGGTGTTGGAGTAAGGTACACACTAGAGCACTTTATAGCATTTATGCGAGTAACAATTTTAGTGTTTGCATAACAAATATCTCCACACCATATCTAGACCATAATATGAGGGAGACTACTATGGTAGAGGTATGACATCTTTAATATATGGTTTTTATGGAAAAAACTTACTACACTTTTTTTTTCTTAGAATGACTATTTTATTATGTAACCAAATTACTTGGAGCAATAGGTCAAATCATTCTACATTGGGTCATGATATTTTTGAGAATTTTATGCGATACCCTTGCCACTATTGTGTTTGCAAATAGGCAACTGATTTTTTTGTATTTTTTTTTTTAATAAAAAGGGGGTAAAAACTTTATTGATAATCAGAACAGAGCATTACAACAAAGCAAAGGGCCTAAACCCCAGGAAAGCAAAGATACAATAAAATAAAGCAAGAACCAACATCATCCATCACCAATCCCATCGCCATCCTTCGCAATAATCTTGTTCAACTCATGGCGAAGCTCCTGGGAAATCTGATCCCACCCCTCAATCCTCCAACCATCAAGATGCGCCGAAGCCCATTTCGCCAAGCAATCCGCTGCTTTATTCCACTCCCTCGGAATATGGACAAAAGATACCTCCTACATCAAGGAGCTAATCTGCAGAATTTGTTGCACCATCCTAGCTAACTGCCAACTGACATCAGCCACCTTCCAATCTTTAAGCAAATTAACCAAAACCTGTGAGTCAGACTCACAGATAACCTTTCTCCACCCCCAAAGCATAGGCCCGTTCAAGGGCGGAGAATATTGCCAGACCTTCCATAAGGTTGACAGTCTTCGTCCCCTCGTAAATAGAGAAGAAGAAGACCACTGATCCTATAGAATCTCTACCAACTCCACCAATTCCAACAGGCCCAGGATTTCCTTTTGAGGAACCATCAGTATTAACCTTCAAAATTCCAATAGGAGGGGGAAACCATTTACCCACTCTCATGACTTTCTTTTTTGCTTGCCTTCCCTTTCGGACACAAGCTGAAGCCAAGGACAACTCCTGAAGTCCCAATCTCTCCATCTTCTTAGCATCCTCTTTCTCCAAGGGATACCCCACCTCACACTTCGCTTCCACTGTCTCCCAAACCATACCCATAATTCTCTGCCAAACTTGTTGAATAACCAACTTTTCACCTTGGAAGATTCTACGATTCCGCTCTAGCCAAATTTTCCAGAGAAGGAAAGTAGGCCCCACAAACCACACATCCTGTAAGAAAGATGTCGTAGCAGGAGGTTTGCCTAGACTACACCAGAAATCCACCAGAGAGGAAGCGTGAATACAAGGAACTCTCCAAACTTCCCACCACAAGTGCCATAGCCTCAGAGCAAAGGGGCAATGAAAAAACAAGTGAGCAGAATCCTCCTCTCCATCCCCACACAAAACACACATGGATGGTCCCTGAAATCCCCTCTTCTGAATATTATCCCAGGTCAAACACTTGTTCCAGGCCAAAGTCCAAATGAAGCAGTTACACTTGGGCCAAGAAAACTTGTTCCAAACACTCTTCCACCATTCAACCTCCACCTTGTCCAGCTTGTGAGATAACAACACCTGATAACCAAAGGAAACAATATAAACACCCTTAGGGTTGGGAGACTAGGATAAAACATCTCCATCTGGAAGGGAACTACAACTCCTACTAGAAAGGATGCTTTGCAATTCTATGCACTCCTCCTCCATACCAACCACAGGCCACTCCTCAGGATTCTTCCATCTAGCCGTCATTAATTGACCTTGAGAAGAAACAAACTTAAAGTCTCTCACCTTGTCCCAACCAGCCGCGATGAATCTTTGACAAAGGGGCAAAAGGTTAGGAAACTGAGAAACAATGGGAGGAAAACCATCCCAAGCATCCAACCAAAATTGAGCCTCAATCCCACTTTTGCAGATCCAAAATAAGCCATCCTTAACTAGAGCAGCCCCTTTCTTAAGCGTACCCCAAATTACCGATCCTTTCCCCACTAAGGGATAGCGGGGAATATCCATCTGAGGGATCCCCGGAAGATATTTATGAAGTAAAATCTTGGCCCAGGTCTGATCCTGCTCCACACACCACCTACAATATAGTTTGGCAGCAAGCGCCACCCCAGACAAAGATGATTGCCTTAATCCAAGACCTCCATATTGCCTCGGGCTACAAACAAGCTCCCATCTAACCAAGCTCCATTTGGATGACAATAAATTACCTGCTCATAAAAATTGTCTAGATAAAGCATCAAGTTCCTAAAGAAAACCAACAGGGGCCACCTGGAGCATGCATCTGTAAATGGGAAGAGCTTGAACCACAGATTTGATCAACTGAACACGGCCAGCAAAGGATAACCATCTATGGGTCCAATGGTTAACCTTCATCCGAAAATTTTCTAGAATATTCTGCCATGAATCCCTGGGCATCCTTTTGTCAAAAATAGGAATTCCAAGATAGATCAAAGGGAGGGACCCAATCTGAAACCTTAAAATATTGGCAATCCTCCTTTGAATCGGACCAGGAGTATTGAAGAAGAAGATGGAGGATTTACCTTCATTAATCATTTGACCTGAGGCAGTCAAATAAACATCCAACACCGCACGCAAGTTTGTAGCCTCCCTAATAGTAGCCATACCCATCAAAGCAGTATCATCCACAAACTGCAAATGAGACTGTGGGGGAATATTACCACCCCAACGCCATCCCTGAATGAGACCCATCTCCACATTCCTTCTCAACAACCGACCCAAACCTTCAACAAAGAGCAGAAACAAATACGGAGATAATGGATCACCTTGATGCAATCCCCGAGAGGCTCCAAAAAGCTCTGAGAGCTCACCATTAATTAAAACAGATAAGGATACAGAAGTCACACAACTCATGACCCACCGAATCCAATCATTCCCAAAACCAAAAGCACCAAGGATCTTCCAAAGGAAGGACCATCGAACTCTGTCATACGCCTTTGCCATGTCCAACTTGATGAACATTGCCTTATCAGTGGAGTTAGCCATAGAATGAATGGACTTTGTAGCAATAACCACCCCATCCAGAATTTGCCTGCCCACAACAAAACCACTCTGCTCCTCGGCTATTAACACGCTAAGCCAATTTTTTAGCCTATCCGCAATTACTTTAGAGATGATTTTGTAAATCACATTACAAAGAGAGATGGGTCTAAATTGGCTTAACCTGTTTGCTCCATCAGATTTGGGGATGAGAGCAAGGAAGGTGGAATTCAAAGCCCGTAACATCTACTTATTCGTCTGAGATTCTTGGACAATAGCCAATAAGTCAAGCTTGATAATATCCCAGAATTCTTGAAAGAACTCCACCGGAAAGCCATCAGGGCCAGGAGCTTTCCCTTTCTTCATTTGGAACACCTTCCTCTCCAGCTCTTCTATCAAAATTTTCCCCATAAGAAATTCATTCATCTCCATAGTAACCAAAGAAGGGATACAAGATAGAACTTGAGCCTCCTCGGAAACCCCCTGCGAATCTTCCCTAAATAAGGTAACAAAGTACTGCACGGCTTCATACGAAATATCCTGGAAAGAGGATAGATGCTCACCAGTGTCATTCACCAGAACGGAAATTAAATTCCCATGTCGCTTGGCTTTGACCGAATTGAAGAAGAAGGCCGTATTTTTGTCTCCCTCCTGAAGCCATTCAATCCTTGTCTTTTGTTTCCAATATATTTCCTCCCGCAATTCACACTCCTCCAGCACCTTCCATGCCCTAGCCTCCTCTTGAAGTAAATCAGCAGTCACACCTTCCTCCCTGATCACTCTTGTAATGCTATCCAGCTCCACCCGTGCAACAACCTTTGCATGGAAAATGTTCCCAAAGCACTGTCGATTCCAACGCTTAAGTTGATATTTAACAAATTGGAGAAGCTTAGAAAAAGTGTACATTGTCGTACCATAAGCGGGTCTACCCTCTCTCCACCAAGCAGCCACATAGTCATGAAGAGAGGGTTCACGAAGCCACATAATCTGGAACTTAAAAGGAGGTGATCGAGGCACACGAACTGAAGAAACTACAAGCTTGATAGGCCAATGGTCAGACCCCCTCCAATCCAAAATTTCTGAGCTAGAAGACCACAATCCACTAACCCAGAAGCAGGAAAACAAGAACCGGTCAAGTCTTTCAGAGATGCAATTATCCCCAATCCTTCGATTGTTCCAAGTGAATAAACCATTATTAGGCTTGACATCAACAAGATTCAAAGCAGAGATATTATCCTGAAGAAGCAGCGCAGAAGGCTCCAACCTAGCAATACCCCCCCGCTTTTCAGCTAGCCCAAAAATAGCATTAAAGTCCCCAGCCATAATCCATGGATGAAAAGGCACCATGCTCCGAACAAATCTAATATGAGACCATAGAATTTGCTTACCTTGAAACTCGATAGGCGCATAGATATTAGAGAGGAGGATAGACTCCCCAGTCTCAAAACAGGAAGCGATCATCGAGATAGAAGACTTGCTGGCCATCCACCAGAGAGGGCGGATCCTCCGAGGATTCCAAAGGCAAGCCACTCCACCCGCAGACCCTTGAGCACCAACACACTGACATTCGCCACTGCCCCACAGCTTAGGGGATAAACCAAGCATGCATTCCACAGATAACTTAGTCTCCTGCAGGAACAAAACATCAGGAGATTGACTTCTAACCAACTCACGAACAACCTTTTGTCTAGGGCCGCTGTTTAGGCCCCTTACATTCCATGAAAGAACAATCATTTCAAAGAGCTCGAGAAGTGTGAATCCAAAGTCTTAACCGACCCTGACTCCACCAAAGTTTCCCCAGCTAACTTAATCTTTTCCATATCCTTTTTCCTGCCAAGCTTTGAGGATTTC
The DNA here is from genome assembly GCA_007258455.2 of Sequoia sempervirens. Lineage (NCBI taxonomy): Eukaryota > Viridiplantae > Streptophyta > Pinopsida > Cupressales > Cupressaceae > Sequoia > Sequoia sempervirens. Next base: position 9,147 of record VDFB02359710.1, read on the forward strand.
TCCCCCAACCCTTTTTTGATATCCTTTTGATGAAGACCCAAAGGAGAAGGAGAAGACCTGTATTCCTCACTACATCTGCTCCTGTATGCAAAGCCACAATAGGACCATCTCCCCCATCCTTCTTCATTTCCATAGTAGGAGCCGACTCCACCTTGGACATCCATTTGAAGATCGGTCACCATTTGCAAAGCTCCAGTAACTTGTGCATCCTGAGTATCCCCAAACAGAGAACCCTCCTACCCAGAACACACAATACCTTGATCCAAATTCACCAAACCCGGGTTCACTTCTTGCTGACCCAGATCATCCAAAACCTCAAATCTGTTAAAAGAGTCTTCATCTTGTATTTCCTTCAAGGTCCTCTTTTGACCTCTATTTCTGTTATGATTCTTTACAGGGGCGAAGCCATCTAAACCATCCCCATCCCCAGGAATGGGGTTCTTTCCCTTATCCTCCCTAGGTGGGTTGCGGGGAGGCTAAGAAATTGGAGGCTCCACAGGCCTAGCCCTTGGACATCTTCGTTGCAAGTGACCATATTCATGGCATAGATGACATCAGAATGGAAGGGTTTCATAGTCCAATGACTGTACCCAAGAGTAAGGACCCACAGACATATCCAAAGAATCTGGTAATGGTTTACTTAGATCAATTTCCACACAAATGTGAGCAAAAGTTATTACCTTTTTAAACTGAGTCTGCAGCGAGGAACCAACCGGCTTCCCTAGCATCGACCCCAACAAATGCAAAACATCATCCCGCCAGCATTCCACAGGAAACTGTGGAAGCCGAACCCACACCGGGACACGAGTTGGAAGCTCCTCAACAGGGTTAAAACCAGCATGCCACGGTTTAAGAAACAGACCAACCTGATTATAGAAATAGGGGCCCCTTCGAAAACCTTATTTCGATCTGCCATGCAATCAAAGGTAACCATGAAATAATTATTTTCCAGAAGCTTTATATCCATCTCACCCTCCGGCATCCAAGTCCGTCGGGCCCAAGACTCCAAAAATTGCATCGATATCCGCATACCCAAAAACTTACAGTAAAAAGAGTGCCTTGAATAATATTCAATATCCTCCACAACCATCTCCAAAGGAATAACCAGTTTTGGCCTCTCCTTGCAACGTTCCAAGCATCCATTGATTTTCATGATCCGAGCTCCATTAGACGAGCCCACTCCATCTAGCCCTGATTCCGGCAAGAACAAATTATTATTGAAGACTTTCGAAGCATGTTGAGGAGACTTCGCACCAATCGCTGAATGAAAGTCCATTATAGGGTTAGCACCCGAGGTCTCCCCGGGAGACATAATACCCAACTTACAGCGGGCATGCAAAACCCCGAGAAATAAAAATCCAAAACAAGGGTTTCAAAGCCCCACCCAAACCTCACCACTATCCGCTGGCAAAAGAACAGGAAGCACCACTGATATGAGGCCTCACACAAACCAGGCACCAAAGTCCCACACTACACTGCACACCCGTGGCTCCCAACAACACCTCACACGCTGATCAACGCCAAGGAACTGCTCCACACACAGGAAAAAATAGATAGAAGCCACCGTAGTAGCAGCGCACAACTCCTCTCCCCCAAACGTAGACAACAACCCCCTCCCAAGCGCAGATCAAGCAAGAACGGAATCGAGACTAGAGACGCGAGCCTAGCTCGGAAAATGATGGAGACTAAGCCATCATCCGGTTTTCCTATCGTAGTTTCCAATAGGCAACTGATTTTAATTATATTGATAATTTTTAATTTGATTGTGAAAGTTTATTTTAATGGGTTGTCTTGGTAAGCAAATTTTGAAGAGGTTTTTTGACAACTTTCTTCTATCATTCATGATATCGTAAAGAAATATATGATTGTGGTATTTAGTATCACATCATGTTGTAAACCCAAATAAAACTCTATCCTAGCAATAGTATGATTTACCTATATTTTGACTATATGAAAGATTGGCTTCAAGATTTTTGGATAAACTATGTGCATATTTGATGTAAAAATATGCACATAGTTTATCTAGAAATTTGATATAAAAATATGCACACAATTTATCCATAAATCTTGAAGCCAACTATTATGGATTGTGGAAACAAAATGCTATTATATGAAATATATTAGACCATTATCATCACAACAAGGCATACTACTACAGGATGGTTATTTTTTGGGTCAATTACAATCATTCTTGCTAGATTAAGGAGAGAAAAATTGTTTGAGTTCTTTGAATGTTGAATGTTATTTATATTATCTATTAATTGTTGTATATTTATTAATATGAATACTTAGAAAAATGTATTTAGTCATGTGCCTTGAACTTTTTCTTGACAAGAGTTATTTATACTCTCATTGAGTTGATATGGGTTTATCAATATATTTATACTTCAATGTTGGATAAAATTTTAAAATTCACTATCATCATAGTCTATCTCTAATATGAGTGTATGGAAATGTAGGGTTCAAAAAAACCCACAATCTATTAAAGGGCATGAATTAAAACATCATAGTAATATTTATCCTTTCTAGGTTTCAAGGGCACCAAAGTAATAACTTTATGGAGGCTTTGGCTATCCTTTTTTCTTTAGAAAAGGCCTGTAAGTTGGGTTGGCATAAGATCATTTGTGAGTATGATTCACAAATTGTGGTGGCTATGTTGAATAGGGGCTCCTTAGATGGGGTGAATTGGTTGTTGGATTCTTTTATTTGCTAGATCCATCAGTTCAACTCTTCCTTGGATTCGGTGCCTTTTGTCCATATCCCTAGGGAATGGAACAAGTTTGTGGATTGTTTGGCGAAATGGGCTTTGGATTTTTGGGATACTTGGTAGATTGATGATTGGGAGTAACTTCCCTCGGACTGCTCCCTGAGGTTGAAGTTGTTGCTTCAGGAGGATATTCAAGGATTTTAGGTTGAGTTTGGGGTGTGTGGTTTGGGCTCTTGTTGGGGTTGGTTTGTACTCTATAGTTTTCCCTATTGGTCCTTGGTGTGGGAATGTTTTGAATGTACTATTTTTCTTCTTGATTGAATAAATTTTTACCCCTCTTTTTATTAAAATAAATAAAACATCATAATCTTCTTGGTTGCATTCGAAATTAACATTGATAGTTACAATAACATTTGACCATTATTGAGTTCCACCTTCCTTGAGTTAGTCTTCTTACAAAATTAAGAGAAAGTGAGTGGAGTGGATGATCTTGAGTTTTCTTAATTTACAAGTATAAATATTTTGGATGCATATGTGACTAGGTAGAATCCATTTCATGTGGGTTCAATGTGTTATTATGTGTTGATAATTTGACCCCTAAAACCTATAAGAGAAGATTTATAGGTCAATGGATCATTTTGTGCGATGATGTAACTAGGTCAATTTATTCAAGGATTGTAAATCCTTAGGACATCCTAATTATATTTACCTAGCTATAATATGATCCCACATGTCAAAATTGACTCTAATAAGGGTGAAATTTAGCTAGATATTACTAGTAGCATGTATGTGATGGATGTTAAGAGCTAACCATTGTATTTCACAAATTAGCTGGATTTCACCAACAACACAATGGTGAAGAATGTGAGGAGCTACCTACAGTATAATAGGTCTTAGCTACAATACATGACAAATTTTAAGAGCTAATGTTGCACCAATTTTTCTCTAGTAACAAGGAGGCAATAGATGTCAAGATCTATCAACTTAAAAGGTGCAGCAAGATATGTAAATTTTATTGATAGCCTCCTATGTTGTGTGGTGTTACACTTATTACCTTGATATTTATGAAAATAAGTAGCATAGGATGAATGTATCATCATTGTAATTTACAATGAAATAAGAAAAAGGATGGGACCCATGGTGTCATAGGGATGCACTAAAATTCCTCTTTCTAGTTGGGATGTACTTAAGGGATTAGGTATTAGTGAACTAGGTTTAAAGGGGAAGATGCATGCAATAAGGTTGCATTGACTTCAATTTTTTCTAGTTGGTTCCTACATATACATGTGATATTTGTATGATTTTTTCACTATGCATAAATGTGATGCATATAAGAATTGATCGCTAGAGGTATATTTTATGTACATTGTATTTAACCACTATGTACCTATGATTTGTGAATGATTAAGTTTCCCTATGTATATGCACTATAAGCATGACCTATTCATATTGAGTATAAGTGATGTATGTATGAGCTAGTCACACTGTAATTTTCAAGAGCCTCCCATGTCTACTCCTAAAGATCAATATAATATCATTCAGAAATTAAAGAAGAATCAAGCACACATATCAATCATGGAGCTTCTAAAAACATATAATATTCATAAATATACATATTGTACAAAGTCCTCTAAGATTCAAGAATCTCAAACGATATCCTTTCATATTTCCAAGCTCTTTTACATCATCTTTATTTGAACTATCATTTTACATTTATCCAAAGTGCCATACCCTCTATTGTTCTATCCCATAACATTCCTCAATATGTTAAAGTAATTATCACCAAACATAAGGCTAAAATGGTGTTGGTGGATTATGGGTTAGGTCTAAATATTTTCACTTTGAAGTTGATTCACCACCTTAGATACTTGGAAGAAGCTTTGAATCCTAGAAAAATCACCATCAAATCTTATGATAGTGTAAAACAAGAGTCGGTTGAATAATACATCTATCACATGAAGTGGGGCCTACCACACACCAAAACTTGTTGCATATCATCAAACTTAATCTTCCTTACAATATATTATTATTTTATCCATGTATCCATAGAATGTAATCCATACCCTTTATCTTCCATCAATGTATAAAATTCCCAAAATTATGAGAGGAAGAAACTAGATCTTTTTTTATCCCCAACCCTTTCAATATTGTAAAATGTTAGAATTTCACTATAAAAAAATTAATCAATTCCTTATTGTTGAAGGTACCTTTAATCACAAACCCATTAAATCATTTACATAGATCCAACCAACCTTGCATCCACATCTATATTATCACATCCTAAATCCTACATCAAGATTGTTGGAATATCAAATCCAAGATGCCTTTCATTTAGGAAAAATTCCTCTCTCCTTGATCTTTTGGGATGCCTAATGTTAATAGGAAGAAAAAAAAATTAGTTCAATATGGCTCAACTACCTTGATTTAATGTGGGCCCCTAAAAGATGAAAATATAGAAAATGTAAAAGGGTCCCAAATTTGCATAGAAGGAAAATTTACATACTAATTTGAAAAGAATAAATATCCTATACTCAAAATAATATTAAAATAGATGAACTAAAAAGGAAAAAGACCTTGGACTTCACAAGAAAGGAATCCTAAAACATGTGCATATATATGAGAACTCAACAAATGGGGGACTAGGATATGTTTCCTATGATTAACAATCCAACTAGGTGATTGACAAATATCATGTTACATTAGGGATTTTTCTTGTGATATCAAACACATCAAAGTAAATTCCATCTATTACCCCTATGGAGACCTTGAAAAAAAAAAAATTTTGATTACATTTCCATCCTTACCACTTAGATATTAAATATCCCAACCTTATGAATTAGGAGAAACATGTATCCATATCATTAGACGCGTTTGAAAATGAGGAAGCTCGTACAAAATTTATGGTACTTAGAGAGAACATACCATCAAGGGATCACAAGAAATATTTCAAGATAAATTTAAATACATTATCATACTTTAGGGAAAATGGGGAGATACTTAGTCCAAATATATCAAAAAAATAAAAGTAAGTAAAAAACCAAAAGAAATAAAAAATGAAAAAAGTGAAAGCTAAGAAAATGAAGGAATGCCTATCGGAAAAGAATCCTTTGGGATGCTCATGATAAAGGAGGTTAAACTTTCCTCTACATCTATAAACTTACAAGAAGTTATGACATCATTGGTTGATAAAATTATAGGAATTAATCTTGGCATATAAGAAGATAAAAATAACCAAATAGTTGTTGCTTCAACTCCTATAGAAAAGGAAACCATTCATGGTATTCTTAAATTCTCAATAGACATTTTTCCTAGTCATATACCAATATGCCTAATTTATATCTATCATTAATAGTACATCACTTTTTTGTACACCCAAATGCTAAACCTATGAAACAAAATTTAAGAAAGATGCATCCTCAAATCACTCTCCTAGTAAAAGTAGAATTACAAAAACTCCTAAAAGCTGGATTTGAAGATGGTATAAAATATTTAAGGTAAACAAAATGGAAGATAAAGCAACACAAAACACAATACCTTCACCTGGAATTGAACTTAATCCTTCTTAAAATATATAATTATTCTAGATCCATGTATCCATAGAGTGTAATTCATACCCTTTACCTTCCATCAATGTATAAGATTCCCAAAATTAGGAGAGGGAGAAACTATCTCTTTTGATCCCCAACCCTTTCAATATTGTAAAATTTTAGAATTTAACTATCACAAAATTAATCATTTCCCCATTGTTGAAGGTACCTTGAATCACGCCAATAAGGGCGTGTTTCGGTGGTCATGTCACTTGGTTGTAGTGACGGCCACCAGGGTTCAAACCCTCACTACGCCAACGTGCTCGTAGGCATTGTGCCTTCGTTGGGTCGTTGTCCTCACGGGTTTGGTAGTTTCTTGTGGTTTCTTGTTCCCAGTTCATAGCTCCAATCAAAAGTGTTTACCCCTAATAATATGGGTGCATTGCACCTTTTTTTTTTTTAAAAGGTACCTTGAATCACAAACCCAAGAAATCATCTTCATACATAGATCCAACCAACCTTGCATCCACATCTACATTATCACATCTTAAATCCTACATCAAGGTCCAAAGGTTATGGAGAATATAAGATCCAAGATGCCTTTCATGTAGTAAAAATTCCTCTCTCCTTGATATTTTGGGATGCCTAATGGTAATATCAAGAAAACAAAAATCTTAGTTCAATATGGCTCAACTACATTGATATAATGTAGGATCCTAAAAGATGAAAAGATGGAAAATGTAAAAGGGTCCCAAATTTGTATTGAAGGAAAATTTACATACTAATTTGAAAAGAATAAATATTCTATACTCAATAATATTAAAATATATGAACTAAAAATGAAAAAGGCCATGGACTTCACAAAAAAGAAATCCACAAACATGTGCATATATATGAGAGCAAGGAAAATTGGGGACTAGGATATGTTCCCTATGATAAACAATCCAACTAGGTGATTGATAGATATCAAGTTACATTAGGAATACTTCTTGTGATATCAAACACATCAAAGTAAATTCCATCTATTACCCCTATGGAGACCTTGAAAAAATAATATTTTTGATTATATTGCCATTCTTACCACTTAGATATTGAATATCTCAACCTTATCAATTAGGAGAAACAAGTATCCATATCATTAGACACTTTTGAAAATGAGGAAGCTCTTACAAAATTTATGGGACTTAGAGATAACATACCATCAAGGGATCACAAGAAAGGTTTTAATATAAATTTAAGTACATGCTCATACTTTAAGGAAAATGGGGAGATACTTAGTCCAAATATATCAAAAAAAATCAAAAGAAAGTAAAAAATCAAAAGAAAGAAAAACTAAAAAAAGTGAAAGCCAATAAAATGAGGGCATGTCCATTGGAAAAAATTCCTTTGGGGTGTTAATGGTAAAGGATCTCAAACTTCCTTCTATATCTATAAACTTACAAGATGGTATGACATCATTGATTGAGAAAATTGAAGGAATTAATCTTGGAATAGAAGAACATAAAATACCTAAATATTTGTTGCTCAAGCTCCTATAGAAAAGGAAACCATTTATGGTATTCTTAAATTTACAATAAACATTTTTTCATGGTCATATACCAATATTCCTAGATTATATCTATCATTAGTAGTGCATCACCTTTTTTACACCCAAATTCTAAACCTATGAAACAAAAGTTAAGAAAGATGCGTCCTCAAATCACTGTCTTATTCAAAGTAGGTTATATCTATTCAAGATCTACCTCAACTATGAGGCTAAATCAAGGCACTTAGATCTGATACCAATTTTTGAACACACAACAATATTGAGAGGGGGGTGAATCAATACTTAAACAATTTATTTCATTCAACATCAATCAACAAATTAAAACATGATAAGCAAAACAATACAAATGCACACACCCTTAATACTAGATTTATGTGAAAAGTCCAACAAGGGAAAATACCTCAGTGATAAAGCTACTTGGATCTACTGTCCAAATCCAACCTCACAAATATAACAACTTTTACAACAAGTATATATGGTCCTTAACCAAAGGAAGTGTTGGCCTCCTACAATGATTTAACAACTAAGCCCTTAAAGCTGTGATTCATAGATTGGAAATCTAATCTAAATAGCTATCTAAATCATCATGAAGGTGCATTTAACTTGTCAACCTAGGGATGTAGACTTGAAATGGGTTAGCACAGTATGTGCACTAGGAATCCAAAGTAGCCATATTCATCCTATAACTAAGAAAGACATAATGTTGAAAGTAAATTGCTTGGAAAGAAATAACATAAGTGTTGAGAATCAACCAATAACTATACTAAGTTGAAGTACATGACATAAATGAAAATATGAGCAAACAAATAGGAAACTACTATGTTTGCTTTGGTTGTAGGAATAGTCACAGAATGGAATTCTAGTGGCTGCAAGAATAGACAGTTGCCAGATTCTTAACGAATTGCCGAACAAAAAGTACTAACTAAACTAAAGGATGGAATGCTCACCAAGTGCCCCCCCTTGGATGTTTATTCCTCAAGATAAATGTAAACTCAGATGCACGAACTTATAACCTCATTTTATTCATTGGAAAGCATGAGTACATTTGAGCAACATCACTATATTACTGAAAATCTAAGAATGCGAATACAACATTAGATTAATCAACCTCCCAAGAAGGAGCATTTGAGTCTTATTTATAGGAAGAAAAAATACTAACTACCTAGAAAGGCAGTCAACTCCAATAGATTAGGAGGACACTACTTTAGAGAAGGCATAAAAAGTGAAGAGGAGGTTATGCATGTGTGGAATCTGGTTCCAGTTTTCCTTAACGCAAATCTAGCATAACAATAACTCCTATATTCGCTCAAGAAACTATTAAGATCATTTACAAGGCAGTTACAATTCTTTGATTTAAACTAGGAATCTCCCTCCATTGAGATTTCTCCCTCCATTGACCTTTGAATGATCACCTTGTTGACCTTTATGGAAAATGACCAGCTAGCAGAATCTTCCTCAATTTTGTAGGCTTTAATTACATCTACATAACAATATTAGTACGCACAATAATTGCATATATGTAACTATCTTAAAGCAACATTCATTAATCCACATGTATTAACATAGATAGTTCATATAGCATGTCAATGTCATTTAAAGGTTACAAAAATAAGCTTATGCCCAATGTTTATGGTTTTGAGGAAATAACATGAAAATGTCAACATCCAAGTATTAAGGTCTATGACAACTACAACAAATGGATAATAAACTCTATCAAAATTGAACCATAAATTGGACTCATCAGGAAGTATACTACTTCATGCTCAATACAACTTTCACAACATAGGTTCACTCCTCAACATACAAATAGATTGTTTCAGTATATCAATTACCTCTAGCTCACTGCCTTTGGTAAATACAACTGCTTCAATAAGCTATGTTTCTTCTAGCACACTACCTTCAGCAAACTTAATCATTTATAGGCTCATATTCTTCTTCACAGTCTTCACATTCATTGTTGATCTCTCAAAACTGATCTTTGGCACATTTCATTATCAAAAGATATTCTACGAAATATTATTCACACATTATCTACTCAAAACAATTACAAAAAACTCACACACCTCAAAAAACCTTTGATCATCTATTTATACCATCTACATCCTTCAAAAAGGTTCTCCAAATCGGCTTCAAATAGGAAATATAAGTTATACAATATTTACAATGAAGTCAACCTCAAACACATTTGCAATAGAAAGAAATTTTGTGTGGTCCAAGAAGAGAGATATCCAAGACCTATACTTCATGAAAATTATCTTCAAAAATGGTACACACATCTAAATACTTGGCGCAATCAACCCAATATGACAAGTCATCCCAACAAGCAAGCAAACTATCAAAACATCAACTCTAGAGCAAGGTGGTACCAAAGAGACCAAGAAATACATTGCGGACCACTTCAAAAAATTGATATAGCATGTAGAAACATGTTTATGCACCCCTTTTGTTATTTCTATCAATTCATGTTGGCGCAAACACTTCATACTCAAGAAACAATGGTTATGGACACTACTATGAAGGAAACAATTGCATACCATCTTGTGAAGCAACTAGAGAGCCCAATGAGCTTGCATCATACATTACAAAGCCTTTGTACATATTCTTGATCCATAATATGTTGAAATGGATCAATTAGAAACCAATAGACCAACCTACCAAGTTGTTGAAACATAGACAACACATTGTCATCTACAGAATCGCTAATGGTGAACCAAATCATCTGAAACTTGAACTAAGAAGACATACCATCTTCATAAACATATCTTCAAAACCTTAAGGAAAAATAATGTGATGAAGTGAAATGCAAAGACATATAGTTCTTCCCTTGTCATACATTCATTGGGACTTAGCAAATTCATACTCTAACAACTCTGAAATATTTTACGATTGAACTTATGCATGGATACATTGAATATGCATACCTTTCAACTATGCAGAGCTACTCTTCAAACCGCAATATCAAAACTTCATTTGTTGAGGAATGTAGAGCATCTGGCAAAGCTCTTGTGTAGCCAACCCTATACCTTAGACATATTTGAGCTTTTTCAACCAAGGATTTTGACAACCAACCATGAACTTTGACTAATAGTGTACAAATGTGTACCAGTGATAACATACAATCATGAACTTTAGCAGATAAGACAATCTTACATCTCTTTAACATCCAACCATGAACAATATATGATATCTACAAAGTTTTACATCAATGACAACACCAACAAAGGTTGACATCAATGACAACACACTATTTGTACATTCCCCAACAATTACACCAGGTAGTCTAGTTCTCTATGTCAAAGGTACAAGAAATGTAGAGTGATGAATGATCAAATATTCCATAGTGACAAATGACTAATGGGTAGTAGTTATTTTATGTTCCTAAAATTGATCAAATTAAGTGTCAAGACTATATATTTATAACATGTATGTAAATTAACATGAAATAAAGATATAAAAATGTAGAGAATATATTGTGAAAATGTATAGTATACACTTTTATTCCAAATAATCATATTATACATCTTCTAGTTGTCTTCTAATTTAGTGTATTTTTTTCATATTTGACAATTACATTTTGTTACTACCTTGTTTTTATTAATTTTTTTATTGAATAACATTACTTAATATCCAATATGTTAGCTTATGCCTAGTCTAAAGTAAGTCCACCTCTAACATGGACTATTCATATCAATTTTGATGTTGCAATGTATTAAAATATAACTTTCAAAATCTAGCCACAAGGATGATGGCATAATTTTATTTTTATTTTTACAAAATAGTGTTTTTAAAATAACATTATTATTTCACCAAAGGCATTTTTTATAAAAGGGTTTATAAAGTTATAGAATCAATTGTTGATATCTTATAATATAGTAATATAGTAAAAGATGCAAGGCCATAAATTGAATCTTAATCATACTTTTTTTCACCTTTTTATGGTAGGATTGGTGGAAATATTTAACTTTGTTCAAGGTGTGTCAAATTACTCTTAATACTTGAAATTTGGATGTTTTGATGAGTATTCTAGAAAATATCTTTGAAAATATGAGTAAATAGATTTTTAAGATAAACCAACTAAATTTTATATTAAAAAAAATAGAAGAAATGTATAAAAATAAAATGACTAAGTTTTCTTAGATTCATTTTACCAAAAAAGTAGTTAGGGGAGAGGGGTCCATAGTAGAGCAGGGTCCAATAGTGGGGATAGAAGTAGTCTTCAGTGGGCTAGATAGTAGAGCATCTTAATATCCAACTGCAAAATACTTTTTATCCATGAAATACACAAATTGACAAATCATATGATGCCACATCAGTGCACCAATAAAAATGACTTAGTGCACCACTATCGGTCTCACTTTTTTTTTTGGTCCTTTTTTAATACCTCAACAAAAAGCATGTTGATGTGGCATCATATTTGATGATGTGACCCTAAAATGAAATATAGAAGCACATGAGTTTCCAAATAATCTATTGTATAAAATTGAGATTGATTTGAAATTTTCACATAGAATTTTGAGAAACACAAAGATAGAGTGCTCCACTATAAGCCCCTCTCCCCTAGTAAGGATATGGTGTAGCTTAAGAAAAATAATATGTGGATGGAGTAAAGGCTTCAATCTACAATGCAATGTCATTGGTGGGAGTAGAGAAAAAATTATTAGTTATGAATGTCTTCCAAGTAAATTATTAATAATTTCTAATGGATCGGCCCTTGATCTCACTTGATGCATTTTATGTGTTAAATGAAAGATATTTCTTGACAAGACCAAAACATTAGATATTGATCTAATCTTGTATATACTTGTTGTGGTGATTTTTATGCAAGTGGTAATTTATAGCCCTATTTTTATGGGTTGTGTTGTTGAAATTAGGTTCATATCTATAAAAAAAACATATTTTCACTATTCGTGGGATTTTCATTAGGAAATACTTGTTGATTAGTGTGATTTGAACATTTTAAAATGATAATTATAAAGAATAGTAGCATATAGAAGTATCTTCTCTGAGTTATTTCATTGTGTTATGTGAATTTCAAATAGATATATTAGAGAATTGTAGTATAACTTCAAAAAAAACATTTGAAGATTAATTAATTTAATGTATTAATGTACTAATCAAATGTTTTCTTATTCTACTTTTCTCTTTTACTTATTTTCTGGTATTATTAGTATTTATAAGTATTGATCAATCACTTTATTTATATAACTAAAGAGTTACTTAAAGGGGATCGAATTTCTTATTAGTTAAATTTTGTATAGAATAGATTATATATAATATTCATCTGACAATATTTATTTTTATTATTGATTATGGTGAAATAATAAATGACATAAACTGAGATACCAATATTATATGGGTTATTAATGATAGTTGCATGGTATATAGAGGTTTTATAATGAATGTAAACAATATTATCTTGTCATTTTACTTGCAAACTACACAAGTGTTCTCCAAAGTCTTATATTGGCCATTAAAATAGAGGCATTTATAGCATGGATTCAATGGTAAGAGAAGTGGAGGAAATTAGAAGGGAAAAACATAAACGGGTGAAATTGCACTATTGTGTCTCACTTTTTAGTCAAGATGGACATTTATATCAACATTTTTAACTAAATCTTCACCTTATGAGACCTATGGTAGCTAAACCATAAAGAATTTAAAGATGATACAAACTAATGATTGTGGAAATTTGTGTGTAGATTATATATATATATATATATATATATATGTATCATGAATCTTTCAACATCTCCCTTAATAACTAGTTTTAAATAGTAAACAACATTTTTAGAAAGTAACATTTATGTGGTCAAACATAACTCTTTTTATAGAAGGGTTAATATTATAATTTTTTAAATATAGATTCTTAACATCAATATTTAGGGCAATGATATTTTTCATAATTTTTTGTTACGCATTTTTTTAAATTAATTTTTGAAGTCACTATAACTATAATTTGGACATAGGTGTATGGCATCAAACATAACTTGTGTATATATCAAAATCCATTTTTTGGTGAAACAAGGACATCAATACCTAGGGAAAAGGTATTTTTTATTATTTTTACAATGATTTACTATTTTTCCACCTTTGTAGAATGAAGAACTTGATATTCGGTGAAAAACCTATGTTCAATCAAAATTAAAAATTAAATACATGATAAAATGAAAACATATCAAAACTATACTTGTTGGAAAGATCATTTCAAGGACTACGATCTTCTAAAATATAATTTCTAAATGAATTTATTTAATCTCTCAAAAGGTTAAAAAAAATCTTTTTGGCTAGCATTTTGACAAGTGCAAAGGAGACTCCATTGTGGGTATGATTTAATACTACAGGGGTTCTATCCAAGGGGGTTTTACCTAAAGGGGTCTTATCTAACCTTCTTCAATTAAAAACCTTTAGATGGAACCTATCAAGGCTTAAATAATTAGTTTTTTTAAAAAATAAGTGATTTCAAGCAAAAATCAAGATGTCCTAAAAGTGAGACACACTGTTGTGGCAACACCCAAACCCATGCGAGGATTGTGATACATAGGCATTGAATAGCCTATAGTTTGACCAACATGGATTCCCCATCATATATCTCTTTGTAATAGATTAAAGTTGACTTTGACAAAAGGAAAGTTGTGTTCCTTTGAGATTATATTCACTAATTGCATTAGGATGAATCGGGAACTTTATTTAAAACTGCATTATTTATCCTTCTCTAGAAATAAATTTTGTTAATGAAAAGATAAAAGTAACTAAGACATTTGAAGAAAATAAACTAGTAAAAATTACTAAAAACAATGAAATAAAAATCATTATCTAATTAAAAAAATAGAAAATACAAAGGATAAAGAAACTAGTATTAAAATATGGAAGTCATTGATGTGGATGCTAGTGCGTTTTGTGGACATCCACACATTGTGTTATCATTTATATGAATAGAGTGCATTAAAACATCTAGAATATCATGAAAATTCGACCTTATTATTCAACTAACCTGCAAAACTATAAATAAATGCACCAACAAATATTGTACATTATAAATATAAATAAATGAACTAAATTATAAGATTTGAATCATTTAAATGAACAATAAAAATAAATTTATAAATAATAAATCACTTTCAAAAATATGTGGTTGATTTCTCTCAAAATACTTGTATATAATTTAGGAAAAAAAAGTTTTTTGAGGGGTTATTTGGGGATTTACCTTAGTTTAATTATTGCTTTGGTATTTCTACTTCCACAATAGTCATGATAGAGAAATAGTGTGTGCATGCTCCTATCTCAAGTGTGTCTAGTAATGGTCCAAGTTATGGATGTGAAATAGTGTAATAAAAATGAAGAGGGTATGTGTAGATTCCAAGGTGATCATAAGAAAAAGAATAAAAATTCTTCCAATAACAATATGAAATTGGAACAATATTACATGTAAAGGCTCGAGGAAGCCAAAGGAAACAAGAGAGAGAGATATAATTCTATGAGTTCATGTTGTAGCAAGATTGAGATTGTTCTGTATGAGTTTGAGAGTTCTATGAAAGAGATCAAGATAAATACAAGAGAAAGAGAGAGCAACAAAATGAAAATTTAAGTTCAAAAAATGAGAAGAGGAGGCAAGAGAAGGTTATTGGCAAGTTGTTTAGATTTATTAGGAGTTGTTTCCACTGACCTAGGAAGATGACAAGTGGAAAAATATTAAAAATGACCACTCAATGAAAAAAATCATAGGATTTTAGTATGGTGTGCAAATATCTACACGATGCACTAGTGTGGTGTCTAGGCAATTTACACTAAAAAATAACGAGAGACTAGAGAAACATAAGGGTAACACAAAAGCAACATGAAAAAGGGCCTCAAGAAAGGATGCATGAACCCCTTGAGAAGGAGAAAGACTGATGAAAGGTATGAAATGAACCTAAAAAAACACTAAGGGAATAGACACCAAAGTGGACACAAAATATAGTATGAAATTGTAAGGGTATGCAGTTTTCAACATTAAACTCCCTACCATTAGAGCCTAAACTTGATAGTCAACCTCACCTATCAATTATTTATTTTGTGGTAGTTATACATTCTAAATCATACTTCAAATATTAAAACATGTCAAAGGGATCTTGTTCTACTAGTGAAGTTGAATGACTCTAAGTGACCACACCAAGTATCAATTCTTGTTGGGTATAATACCGTCACCATTACAAGGGATGAGTTTGGAATTTTTCCTAGGTGACTTTGGTGGAATGGATGCCCTTAAGTCTTATTTATTAGCCAAAGAGGTATTATCTTAAACTTGTGCTCCTAAATAAGGTTAAAAAATATCTTGACATGAAACCCTCCATCAAAAAATATATTAAAACACACATGAGTTTATAGAATTTATATGGTTTCACTAAAATCTTCCCTTTCATGTGATAGAGTTTTTCCAAAAAATCATATTACATTATATGGGAAAATGTAAGTCTATTAAAATAATTTCTTCTACAAATTAAAACTAAGGGAAAGAGGCACTCAAAAATGTGTTAATGAGATTCAATTTTGAATCTTGTTGATCTAGTAAATTCTTCAAGTGTATATCTAATTTTAAATAATTGAAGTTTCCCTATCTTATAAGCACATATTAGTATACCCATTATAGGATGCCTTTAATATGATAGAGAGAGTGATATGCCCTTATAATTTTAAAAACTCATTTGGCAATACCTTGCTCACTTTTGTTAGGAAAAATATCTCAATCTTGTATCCTAATGTTCATGTATTTATTAACTTTTTGTATTTGTTTATTATTTTTGGCCTGAATAGGGTGTACCACTTTGTGTTAACATTATTTTCTTTGTATCAAATACTTTCAAAAGTGTGTAAGAGTATCTTAGGGCATTGTAAGATGGAAGTTACTTATAATAGATTTATGATGAGTACAATTATTACAAAAAATTGTATTATAATCTTGATTAGTATGATAATTTATGGCACATACTGTAAAACATCTTTAAATAGATAATAGATCCAAATTGGAGTGCCTAAGTTGGTTGTAAAATATGAAAAATTATGACATCTATGGAATTTAATAAGTGTAAGAAAATATCTATGATAATATGGAAGAAGTTGGTTGTCTTTGTTGAACTTGGGTAATTGTTATTTTGTCCTTTAGTGAGTTGTTTTTATCCTCTATTTAAGTTGGGTGAGCAAGTTCATAAGAAAGGTATTGAAGCTTCTAGAAATATTCTTGTAACTCCTAGACATGCATCATGAAGTCTCTTTTGTATGTTGACTACTGGGCTCATGCTTTGAGTTCATTCTATTAGAAACCATTTATGGCTTCTCAGATTATATTTTTCTATGTATTGAGGCATTGGGATAGTTGATTGTTTGGTTAATTTTCATGTATCATTATGCTACTCGAACAACTCCAATTTCACATGTTGGTGATACACCTATAAGGGAATGTCCCTAGATATTGTATTATTGTTGCTAATGATA
Source organism: Sequoia sempervirens (assembly GCA_007258455.2). NCBI lineage: Eukaryota > Viridiplantae > Streptophyta > Pinopsida > Cupressales > Cupressaceae > Sequoia > Sequoia sempervirens. The sequence goes on from VDFB02359710.1 coordinate 26,395, forward strand.
CAATTGGTTTGTACTTGGGAGTGTGTGGTTTTTTCTCAAAAAGAGTTTTCCCCACATAAATCATCTTATTATTGTATAATACTTATTGTGTATTTTTAAATGGCTATACTTGATTAAGTATATTTGTACATATCTCCCTTTCTTAGATTATTTTTAGAAGAGTAGTCCTTACCTCTACTTCCTTTCAAATTTAGCACAAGTTATTTTTCCTATGGTCACCTTCCTTTTATTCAAACCTATCTCTCATAATGTTATGAGAATAAAAAATTATGTATAATGTCGTAGGATTGACTCCACTTGGCATCTTAAAGTCTAAAAGGATATCAACATATACTATGTTAATTTGTAGCATTGTTAGCAGTAAACACCTTGTGGCGGGATTACCTTCCATTAGGTATTATTACACTCTTTTTGCTTTATAATATTGATGTCTCTAAGTTACCATTAGTCATGTGTATTTACAATTGTTTGTTTTATTTGGAACTAAGTTGGTTAACACTCCTTTAGTTATTTCCTAAAAATCATTT
>VDFB02359711.1:0-16702 GCA_007258455.2 Sequoia sempervirens
TGTGTTCAAAGATACCCATCAACACATAAGAACATGTCACATATGTCAGATTTCTACATCAAAAGAATGTCATTGCATCATGTCTATGAGGTAAGGCCATTTGCCCAATGGCCACTAGATTTTATTAGGGTAATTAACCCAAACTCTTCTGCAGGACAGAAGTTTATTTTGACTGCTACTGATTACTACACAAGATGGATAGAGGCTATACCTTGCAAGAATAGCACAATAGAGGTAGTGATCAAGTTCCTCACCGAATGCATCACCACTAGGTTTGGAGTACCCTTCGCATTGGTATGTGACAATGGCTCTGCCTTTTCTTCTCCTGAATTCATTTCATGGGCTTACGATCATAATTTGTTTTTAAAGTATTCTTCAAACTATTACCCATAAGGAAATGGAGTTGCAGAATCAACCAATAAGAATCTCTTAGGAGTAATTAAGAAACTGTTAGAAAACAATCCTAGGGACTGGCACACCCAGCTGAGGTTCGTGTTATGGGCAGATAGAACTAGGATCAAGGCTACTTTAAAGACTTCACCATTTAAATTAGTGTATGGCCAAGAGCCTATGTTCCCCATTCATTTGCAAATACCTATCCTTGATTTCATGAAGAAATTCTACTCTAGTGATGATAGGATAGAGGTAAGATTAACTGCCTTGTTGAAATTAGAAGAGCAGAGAGATGTCGCCTTGTAGCAATTCTTTAGACATCAAGCTGTTGTCAAATGATGGTTTGACAAAAGAGCCAAAATCAAGGCTTTCAGGATATCAAACCTAGTGCTGTTATGGGATAAAACTAGTGAAAAGAAGTGCAGTCACTAGAAATTTGACAAGATCTAGTTGGGTCCCTATCAGATCGTTGAGATCCTAGGAGAAAATGCTTTCAGACTGAGTAGTTTAACTAGAGAATCTGTTCCCTTGCCTGTCAATAGGCAGTTTCTTAAGCATTATTTTAAGTCATAAAGCTTATTAATTATGTTCTTTATGTGAATAGTTTGTTGTTCTTTATGTAAATAATTGGTTTTTCTGTTTGTAAATATTCTGCTGTTATTTATTTGTTATTTCTTTCTGTCCTTTCATTTCCTTTGTTCTTTTGTTTCTGTCTTGTTTGTTCTTTGGGGTTTCTCTATTCTTTCCATCTTTAAATAGTGGGTTGTTATCTAAGGCATATTATGGTTATTAGGAGAGAAGTGGTTTAGGGATTTTCAAGTTTGCTGATTGGGTGATTTTGTCCTAAACTTTTTCTTTATGCTCATTGTCAATAATAGTTGTGGAAAGTCTTGAAACGAGGTGTAAAGTAAATAACCTTCATTAGCTCCCTTTGAATCTGTCACAAATCATCAAGATAATCTCCTCTTGTAATGGTATATTTGTCCTAGGATGATAATGTTGTAAGATTTGAGTGAAAAATATGATCTCTCAAGTACTATTATGAGGTCCATGGTAGTTTTCAACCTAGAACAGACGTTAAACATTTGAAATATTGAGAAAAAAAATTGAATGAAATATCTGAAACTCTATCAAAAAAAAGAAAGAAAAAGAGAACTATTTAAAGAGAAAGAGGACTCAATATGAATGGGTGACTCCAATATCTCTACTGGGGCTATGGATGCCTAACTGGAAGTAGAGAAATGCTGTGAGAAAACTAGAGGTATCTCCATCGGGGCTATGGATGCCTGACTGGCAGTGGAGCAATGCCCAGGATTTCATTGCACAACAGCTAAAGGGAATCAACTCATGTAGCTCAAATCTTGCATATTGTTGTTTGAAAGATGAAGAAATTTTATAAAAGAGTGATGCACAATCAAGCACACACATAGATTCAAGGGTAGCTATTGTTGATTTACATTTGAGATTCTAGCTCAGCCTTGGTTGTTAAAACTGACCCAACTGGAATTGTGATCATAAACCAGGAGTTATGGGTAGCTGAATTCTTCAGTTTCTTGAAAATGGTTAAACCATTTTCCCAGCCAAGTCACCATTTGTTATGCCTTGGATAACCACCCTAGTTTGTTGTGGAACAAAATGGGTCCCCCTTGTTCTTTTCTTTTTCCTTTGGCCTTTGGTTTTCTGCCTTGGGCATTTTCTTTGTCCTATCGGATGTGGAACTGGGACCAATATTAAACTTAGATTTTCATCCAAGTTCTGGTCTTGTTTTGTTCCCGGTTCTAGTCCTGATAGTTCCTTGGTCTTTCCTTTTACTCTGTCGGATCTGGGTCTGGAGCTAAATCTAAACTTTGAACTCTTTCGACGTTTCAGTTTCGAGTTCCATCCCGAGTCTGACTTCGTTTCTCTCTCTTCTTGGTTGGTCATTTTCCTTTTTGTTTTATGTCCTGTGTCTTGGGGGTTTCCCCTCTTCCTTCAGTCTTTTCGTGTTGTTCTAGCGGTCTCAGAACTGGAACTGGAACCGAGTCCTGAAACTTGCAAAATTTTTTTGTTCGGGTTCCGTTCCGATCCCGGTTCCGCGTGTCTTGTTCTTTTGCTTTTGTTCCTTTTTTTTGTCGTGGGGTATTTTCTCCCCTTTCTTCTTCTCTTTCTTGTCCTTTCTCTATCTTTTTTGGGTGTCGTTGGAGGTAGGTTTGGAACGGAATCCGAACGTGAAACTTGCAAAAGTTTCTAGTTCGGGTTTGGTTCTGGTCCCGGCTCCGCCTGGTTCGTTTCTTCGTTTTCCTTTAGTTCCAACCACTTGGTCAGATGTTGGATTTTATGTTTGCATCATTGCCATTTTTCAGGAGTGGAGCCGAGATGGAGGTATGAGAGGTTAGCATTTGGTTTGTATCTTGTTCCCATTCTGACTTTGGTCCTGGTTTTGATTTCTTCTTGGTTCTGCCCCCATCATTTCTGGTTTAGATTTGGTTCTGCCTCCGCTAGAGTTGGTTTTATTCTTACTAAGAATTGAATGAAATAATCATAAACAATAGTGTATTTTATATGTTTTGAGGACTAATGGATGCATTTGTTTTGCAGGATTGAATCGCTCATCTGAAGATATCTTTGAGGGAAGCCAACCAAGGGCATGCCTCAATCACATTCAGCATAAAACTTCTCAAGAAGAAAGTCGCTGGGACCTTTTAGATGTCTTGCCGACTGGTGGCTTGGCTCTATTCGTTTGAAATCCAAAGGGGGTTTGCATCACTGAGAAGTCTGCCCAAAAAGATAGGGTCTCCTTGAGGTGCTCTCGGTTCGATGAAAGGGAGGCTCGGTCGATGTAATGTCTCACCGATCGAGGGAAGTCTTGGTGACAATGGTTAGCATCGGCAAGAAGTCTCACTGACAGATGAACCTCTTGCTCACAATTGTTCACAAGAGCTCTCAGACAAGGTTTTACATTCCGTGTAGGGTCTCGGCGAAATGAGTTGGTCTCACCGACATGGAATTGCATCGGCAAAAGGTCTCACCGACATGGGAGGTCACACTGAAGAGGGATGTCATTAGGGGGATCTCGTCAGGCAGAAGATTTTAGTTCGGCATGAGGTCTGGCCGACAAAGGAAGTTCTCGGCGAAGGATGGTAGCATCGGCAAGAAGTCTCACCAACAAGGTGGACTCTTGCAGAGATGACATGACATCGGCATAGCGGTTTGGGCTCGCTGAGAAGTCTCGGTGACTAAGAAATGTCTCACCAATAGGTTGTGCCTTCGGGGAGAAAGGCATATTCGCCATAAGGTTTCACCGAAATAAAGAGGACTTGGGGAAAGCAAGGGGGGCTCGTTGTGATGTCCCACCGACACGAGGGAGTCTCACCGACATGAAATGAAGGTCTCGGCGAGAGGAAATTGCTTCGGGGTAGTGTCTCCCCGATTGATGAATGTCTCATCGAAGGTTATGCCTTCGGCATAATCTCTTGCCGACATTTGTTCAAAATCTCACCCGAAGATTTTTCTTTCACCATAAGGTTTCCTCAACCCGATAGGGTTTTGCCGATACAAAATGAGCTCTCAACGAAAGAGGTGACTTCGGTGTAATGTCACGGCGAAGGAAGAAAGTCTCACCGACCCAATGGAGTCTCATTGAAAGAAATGGTTTGAGCTCGAAGAGAGTGGTATGATTTCACCATAGCATCCCAACGACCAAATAAAGTCTGACCGAAATGAAATGGACTCGATGAAATGTCTCACCGATGGCTGTTAGTCTCACCGAAGGGATTGCATCCTCGGTGTAATTTTTGAACTCGGTATGAGGTCTCACCAACTTGTGAGGGTCTCGCCGAAATAAAAGGAGGGCTCGAGCTCAGAGAATAAGAATGGTCTTGAGGAGATGTCTTCCCGAGTGCGATGGTCTTGTCGAGGCAAAGTGAGTTCGGGGTAATATCTTCTGACCTGGTAGTGTCTCATCGACGTTCACAAGGTGGACATTAGAGAGACTCTTGGCTGAATGTTTTGGGCTCGCTACGATGTTTGGCTGATGGCAATTGTCTCAGTGACCATAATGGATATCGATATAACTTGTGCACCCCGGTATCAAGTCTCACCGACCGTCATGTGTCACGTCAATAGCTGCTAAGAGAGGAATAATTGCATTGGGGAGACATGATTGGTGTCTCGCCGATATGCAATTCTGTGCAAATAACTTTTGACCATCCGGGAGTCTTATGTGGAGTTTGTTCCACCAATCAGAAGAGGCTAAAAGGACCGACCATTGACTGATTGACTATCCCTATGAAGGAAATTAATAGAATGTGACTGACATGAGCTTACTCTATGGATGAGCTAATGGATTGGCCTGGGAACGATGGTGTTCAAATTTAAATAGAGAGTCTGGTGTTGTTTCCAGAGATGGTCAACATGTAGAGAGATCTGGAGCAGGGAGAAAGGCAGGAAGAAAGAGGAAGCCTCGAGTCTCAGGGACAGCTGTGGTGTCCACTGGCAGGGGCGGATTAGCATTAATAATAATGCTTTGGAGCATTCAAGGAAGCCCTTCAAAGGAGTTTGAGGATGTACACGGAGGCACGAAAGTAAATGTTGTAGTTACAGAAGATCTATAGATCATCCCCTGAACAATCTTTCACCAACATGGACAATGAGGGTGCTATTCAATGCGGCATTAACTCTATTCAAAAGATCTGAGGGCTGACCTTTCTAGAGGAGATATTTTGTAAACCCTAAAAACAGGGGCCAACGCATTCTTTTTGGTACCCTCTGTATATATGGAATTCTTGCCTCTTTGTAGAAGTTAGAAAGAAAAGTTAGTAGAAATAGAGAAGGAATAGAGTAGACAATTCTAGATATATATTTAGAAGAGTAGGGATTTTCTGAAGGATAGAGGAGATAGAACTACATCCTGATTCTTTGTAATGGGAGCTTCTTTTGTCTTCTTAGTTAGGAGTTAGATTCGGAATAGAAAGTAATGTATCTTTCCAGTTTTCTTAATGTAGATGGAAGCAGTCTGAAGATATAGGTTTTCTGTACACTGGTGATTGTGCCAAATTTGTAGATGTTGCTTATCTATATCACCAATAGTAGAAGCAACCAGATTTGAATCTACTCTATATTGTGTTCCAGAATGGTATTTATCTTGAGTTAATCATTTGATTTTGAAAGCTTTCAAGGAATGAAATCTTATTTTGTGTTTTGTTTAAATGGTAACTTATAATCAGTTGTTGAAATCAGCACAGTGAATGAATGCAACTATGTGTTAATCACAAGTTAATTTTTTTCTTTAGTTTTATTTAGGAATTCCTTGAAAGGTAACGAGTCTGGTTAAGTTGGATGAATTAACATTCTTTTTTGTTCCAAAGCTCTGATCTATCTTTTTCTATTTCTTTAAAAACCCTGGTTAGAGTAGGTTTAAGTTTATGTTTGATCTCAGAACAATCTAGAAGCACAACACTAGTAGGCCCCTTGAACATTACTATTACATTGACCACTGAGCAACATCAGCACAGTTGAGAACCAACTACAAAGACCTTAAGAGCTAAGACATCCATATGTTGTCTTTCTCTTTCAGGAGAATCAAAATAGCAATATTTTGCTTGCATGTTTTTGTGCCATTTTACACGTCAACACCACCTTCACACAAAAATAAAATTCAAAAAAAACCTATTTACACCATTGAGCAACCTAAGAACAATGTTTTGCAGCAATCCAGTCATAATACCATTGCTCATACATATAACACTAGAAACAATCTACAACCAAAACAACCAACTACAACACCTTTACCTTTTCCTAATCCCATTTTTCCTAGTGCTCCTCATTTTCCCTTGCATAATGGGAAGGAGTATGATCTTGTTGAACAACTTAAGAATACTCCTCCAAAGATATCCCTATGAGACCTAATTAAGAATTCACCTAATTATCACACTATGCTTCAAAAATCCTTGCAACAAGTAGTGGTTCCCTCTAGTACAAATACAAATGATGTGGAAGCTCTAATACAAGGAATGAATACGGTTAACATAGACATTACTTTTCACCAACATGAGCTACCTCCCTTGGATATGAGAAAGAAACATGATGCATTCATGATTATAGCTATGTTTAATAGAATGGGAATAAAAAAACCCTTGTTGATAATTGCTTCGCTCTTAATGTGTGTAGTATGAATCTTCTAGATAGACTTGGCATGGATAAATAAAAAATTGAACCTGATTCCTTATCAATTCGAGGATATAACAATGTAAGAAAGCAATTGCTTAGTGTGATTACTTTACCTATTACAGTTGGAAAGGATACCTTACAAACTCCTATTCATGTTATGCCTCATGATCTTTCATATAATCTTCTCTTAAGAAGACCTTGGATTCATGAGATGCATACAGTGCCTTCGAATCTTCATCATATCATGAAGTATGTTTATATTAATAAAGTATACCAAGTTGAAATAGACCCCGAGCTTGAAAGTGGTTTACAAGTTGAAAAAGGAACGACAATTCCTCTAAACACATTTATTCCAACATTAAACATATAACCTATGAAAGAAGAAAAACAAGAGATGGAAATAGTGTCAAAATTATTGGATGATGACTGGGGTTCCTTGGAGTTTACACTATCATTTATGGGAGAATACAAAATCACAACAAAAGAAACTAAAAGCCAAAAGCAACCAATGGTGATGTCAACAAAAAATCTGGAAGAAAACTCACAAGCATCTACCTCATCTTCTTCGAAAGATGACACAATCTATACAACAAAATTTGATGAGATAGATTATCAACAACCACCAAACCTTAAAGAGATGGAGAGAGTTTATGGGGAAAGGTCATGAATTCATGAAACAATCCAAAAGATGACACAAGCTATACAACAAACTTTGATGAGATAGATTATCAGAAACCACCAAACCTAAAAGAGATGGAGAGACTTTATGGGGAAAGGTTATGAATTCATGAAATAATTTGGATATAGTAGAAAAAGATGTGGAAAGAAAGAACAAGGTATCCGTATTCCTATAGAACCTAATACACAAGAAACAAAATGTGGTTTGGGATATAGCTTTCCTAAGATCACACAAGCAACGAAAAGAACCTCGCTAAACATCAATTTCATCATGTGTAGTCCTAAAACAACTCTCACCTTGAAGCATCTAGAATTGATTGATACAACTTGTGAAGCATCATTGGAGTTTTTCAAAGATGATGAAGCCTTGAAATAAATGCTAGGAGTTTATGAAAAACTATTTACTCCTAAAAAGAAATGGGTTACATGTGCTATGATTAGCACCAAACAAAAAGATGGAGAAAAGGAAATTAGTGAGATTGACAAGAACAACGAGGGATACAACCTTGAATTTCTAAAGCATAATGCACTCCCTTTAGGAGATACAATCAACATAGCGATCGAGATTAACAATGAAGAAAAAGTGATAAAAATAGGAAAGTTCCTTGATGATGATGAACAAGAGGACCATGCAACTTTGCTTCATGACTTTCGTGAACTTTTCACTTGGAATTATTAAAATATGTGAGGATTTGACCCTAAAATTGTAGCACACAACATAGTCCTTGCTAAAGATGCTAAACCTATTAGACAAAATATTCAAAAAATGAACACTAAGATGGCCTTGTTGGTTAAGAACGAGATTGAAAAGCTCCTTGATGCTGGCTTCATACATCCTATAGATTATTCTCCTTGGATCTCGAACATTGTCGCAGTCCAAAAACCACATAATTGTATTAGGATGTGCATGGACTTTCATGATTTGAATAAAGCATCTTTAAAAGATGACTTTCCCCTCCCTAATATCGACATGATAGTAGATTCGACTGTGGGACATGGTTTGTTGAAATTCTTGGATGGATTTTTTGGATATAATCAATTCTTTATTAACCCTCAAGACCAATATAAAATGATATTTACAACAACTTGGGGAAATTTTTTGGGTCATGATACCTTCTAGATTGAAGAATGTGGGAGCAACATATCAACGAGCTATGCCATTGATATTTCACGATTAAATACATAAAATTTTGGAAGATTATGTTGATGATATTTTAGCAAAATACTTGACTCAACAAGATAATGTGAATATCCTTAGAAAAATATTTGAGTGAATGAGAAAGTACAACATGAGTTGAATCCAAAAAAGTGTGTCTTTGGTGTAAATAGTGAATTTTTTTTAGGTTTTATTGTATCTCATAGAGGCATTGAGGTGGACATGAAGAAAATTGATGCTATAGTTAACATGCCACCTTCCAGAAATATTTCTCAATTACACACTTTACAAGGAAGAATTCAAGCTTTCTAACGTTTCGTATCATCTTTATCAGATTGAACATTACCATTTACACACCTACTTAAGAAAGATGTTCAATTTAATTAGAATAAGGATTTTAAATAGACTTTTGAGATTTTGAAAGACTATCTTATCACTCCACCTATTTTACAACCTACTATATGGAACAAAACATTTATCCTTTATATGGAAGCAGGTTATCCCACAATAATGGGTTACAGTTTTTGGCCAAACTTGACATTAAATTAGGATTTTTCACCAGATATTCACTTTCTTACACCTATAGCAGCTAAACCATTAAGAATTTGAAGATTAATCAAACTAGTTACTTGTTAGATCTTTTGTGTAGATTCTAATTATATTTTAAAATAAAAAATAAAAAAATTGTGAATCATTTTGTATAATTCTTAATAACTTATTTTTTTTACTAATCAACATTTTTAAAAAGTGATGTTTACTTCGGACCGCATAACTTTTTTTATAGATAGGATACAATTCTAATTTTTAAAATATATATTTTTCACAACAATATCTAGTGCATGGATACTTTTTCATAATTTTTTGTTACATAATTTTTTTTTAATTAATTTTCAAAGTTAGAGTAATTATAATTTGGACATAGGTGTACTTGGCCCGCATAACTTTTTTATATTCATTTGAATTAACTTATTCTTTTTTGTTGGAATAAGGACATCAATACCTAGTGCACATGTATTTTTTTAGAATTTTTTTTCTCTATTTTTCTATTTTTTCGTATGTGTGAAATAAAAAACTTTATGTTCATTGAAAATCCTACATTCACAAGAAATAAAAAATAAATATAATAATCAAATTAAACATATTTAAAATTATACTTTTTGGGAAGCTTATAATAAGGGCTACATGCTTACAAAACATAAATTTTAAATGAATTCATTTGATCACCCAAAAGGTAAATCAAAAGTGGTTTTTTATCAGCATTTTGATAGGTGTAGAGGAGACTCAATTATAGGTATGGTTTAAATATAACAAGGTTCTATCCAAGGGGGTTTGATCAATCCCTCTTTAATTAAAATCATTTAAATGGAACCTTTAAAGTATTAAATCATTGTATTTTCTAAAAATATGTGATTTCAGGAAAAAATTAGGATGTCCCAAAAAGTAACCCATTATTGTGCCATCACCCAAGCATTAGCCCATGCTCTCGCAACATTGTTGGCTCAACAAGACAAAAATGGTAAAGAACATCATATTTATTACATTAGATGAAGTTTAACTGATTATGAAAAACAATACACAATAATAGAGAAACAATGTTTGGCTCTTGTATTCACTACAAGTAAACTAAGACATTACTTATTAAATGCCAAAATAGACGTAATGAAAAAATTTGATCCTTTAAGACATCTTTTCACTAAGACAGGTTTATCAGGACACTTGGCTAAGTGGGTGATGTTTTTAACTAAGTTTGACCTTAAATTTGTTTAGCAAAAATCAATTAAAGGTCAAGCCTTGACTGACCAACTAGCTAATGCTCCCTCCACTTTAGCGTTACCTAGCAATGATTCATTCCCTAACGATAATGTGTTGACAATTGAAACTAATACATGCGAGTTATATTTTGATGGATCTAAGTGTAAATCTGGCTTCCAATGCGGGAGTTATAATAATCCTACCTGTGGGAGAGCCTATTCCCTTGCCTTATCGATTAAACTTCCTATGTACAAACAACATTTCCGAGTATGAAGCATTACGCGCTAGGTTGCAAATCGCTTTAATTATGGAAACTCAATACATTAAGATACTCAGTGATTCGTAATTGGTTATTAAATAAATAAATGGAACATATCAAGAAAAGCATGAAAAATTATCGAAATACAAGGATCTTATAATGAATTTGTTAGAGAAGTTTGAATTGTTTACCATTGATAACATCCCTTGAAAGGGTATGTGCAGGATCATGATGGGCCAAAAAGTGACAATATGATGGGTATGTGGCTGATGACTTTTTTTTACCCAAAATTGATGAAATGAAAAGGGTTTTAAAAGGAGATTCTCAGCTTTCCACTAATATAAATTATGCTTTACTTTGAATTTAATAAGTAATTATTATTCATTTTCTATTGGAATTACAACTAAAGTCCTGATTGATGGGTTGATTGAAAAGGGTTTTAAAAGGATATTCTCAGCTTTCCACCAATATAAATTGATGAAATGAAAAGGGTTTTAAAAGGAGATTCCCATCTTTCCACCAATATAAATTATGCTTTACTTTGAATTTAATAAGTAATTATTATTCATTTTCTATTCGAATTACAACTAAAGTCCTGATTGATGGGTTGATTGAAAAATATATATAGCTTTCAATTGGTATCACATTCTATAAAATTAAAAAAATTAAAAATAAATTTCATGAATTTTTGACCAAGTTATGGTGGTCAGACATACGAGTTTTTTTATATTTTTTAAAAGTTGTAATAAAAAATTCACAATTAATTATTTACTTGGAAAAAAATTACAAAAAAATATGCATCACATCAGGACATGAATCCTCTACTTATATCTAAAATCTTATAAAAAAATATTATCATTTTATTGTGGTTAGGGTGGTTAGACAAACACCTACTTCTTATTTTTTCCCTGAAATTTAAGTACTACTGCATTGAAATTTCAAATTTTCACCAAATAGATTTTTTTATTTAAAAAAACCTAGTAGTTTAGAAACTACATTCAATTTCCTACAGATTCTATTCTTACATATTTTTGAAATAATATAGATAACTTATTCAAATTTTTAAGTCAAGTTGTCTAACTCTAATTTTTCTGATTTTCTTGCCACTTAAGGGCCTGTTTTTTCCATGATGATCCTGCACATACTCGAAAGGATAATCAGCATGTGGATGTAATTTGGTGAGTGCAGCTTCCCTTATATCTCCTCAGGATCCTTCAAAAGACTTCACATTTATTATTCATATAGTTACGAAACCATCAATAGAAGATAAAATAGAAGTATTATCAACAACCATGGAAAAATCAAGTGAATGGTACTCTTTGATATTTAATTATTTAAAAGATGGTACCTTTCTCGAGCTGAAAACTAAGAACACTCGAGCCCACCTTCAAAAACATGCATCTAAGTATATAATTCTTGGTGATGTGTTTTATCGAAGGTCGTTCGATGGTCCCTTACTTAGATGCCTTAAACAATCTGAAATCCCCATAGCACCTGAACAAGCTCATGCAAGTGCTTGTAGAGGTCACTTTGGAGGAAGAACATTAGTCCAAAAACTAATCTACATAGGATAGTATTGGAGACATATGGAACAAGATTGCTTTGCATAAGTCAAAAAATATCACAAATGTCAAGAACATAGAAATTTGATTCATGACTTTTCCTCCAAACTTTGTGCTCAAGTTCCTATTTGGCCCTTTTTGGTTTGGGGTTTGGATCTCATTAGAAAAATACCACCACCTTCCTTCGTCGAACATACATTCATAATCACTATGATAGACTACTTCATAACGTGGGTAGAAGCAATTCCCCTTTGTTCAACAACTACCGATGTGATATGTCGTTTCATATTAGAACACATTATTGCATGCTTTGGACTTCCTTCTATGTTAGTTTTAGACAATGGAACACCATTTAAGAATAACAGTGTGAAGAATTTCTTAGAAATATTTAACATACAACATCGATTTTCAACACCCTACTACCCACAATCTAATGATCAAGTCAAATCAACTAATAGAACTCTCGAATAAATCTTAAGGAAAAAAATAAGCAAACACAATAAGGACTGGCACACACAACTAACATATGTGCTATAGGCCTATTGAATCAATGTTAGATTATCCACAGGTATTGTACCTTATAACCTTGTCATATTGTACCGAGGCAATAATACCCTTGGAGTCAGAGATTCCTACGTTAAGAATCACTCTTCAAGGACTTAGTGATGATAATGCTTATAAAGAACATTGACTAAATCAGCTTGAAATGCTTGACGAACAGTGAATTAATGCTCTTGAGCACTTTCAGGCTTACTCTAGGAGAAAGCAGCATAGTTATAATGACAATGTTATCGCTTGGGAATTCAATAAAAGTGATCTAGTGTTATGTAAGAATGAACATAATGTTAATGTTTCCCCAACTAAAAAAGGAAAATTCAGCCCTAATTGGTTAGGACCTTATATAATTAATGCAATTTATGGTTCTATCACATACACGTTAATAGAAATGGAAGATACACCTCTTAAAGAACCTATTAATGTCACACATTTGTGCTGATACTACATCTAATCTTCTTGAATAGTGTAAATAATAAAGTAGTGGTGTTAGAGTTAGTAGATGACCATCTATGTGCTCTTGCATTTCTTCGTTCTTGAAAAACAATTATTTGGATGTCTTGAATACTAAAGTAATTATTTAAATTAACTTTTAGATGGTTACTTTAGGTTTCATGCTATTCAAGATAATCTTTTATGTTGTGTTAGATTAGATCCTTACATGCATTTAATGTTCTCTAATTAGATCATAGGTGCATTTAATTTAGCATAACATACTTAATCACAATGTTGCATCTAAGAGAAACTAGAATAAGTTTTAATTATATCACATAAAACATGTTAAATCATGGAGACATTTATTAAATAGTCTTACAAATATTATTTGATCAATCATATTTCCATTTAACATTAAACACATAAACACAGATAACCAAAAATCAAATGATCATATATATATCAAAATTTTGAGTACATGACATCAATATATACAATGCTAATGTGGTTTATGACTACTGGATCCCTCAGGATTTGGTGTTCACATCTATCTAGAGGAAGTCCATCGAGTGATGGTGGTATGCAATTGTGATCACAAGTTGACAAGTGCATCTAGGGAATACTGTAGACCATGTGCCCATGCAATATCCTCCTGATGATCCTCTGCTAGGTGATCTCTCTCTTCGTATAGCCTAGCTACCTCTGCATGGATTCTCTCAACCTTTGGTATGGCTCAAGATGACCGGACCTCCTCATTGGAAGCCTTAGCTCAGTGTGCACAACTCCTAAAAACCTCATATGCTACCCTCAGTCTGACATACGGCTCAAACAACTCTAGATCTCGCTCCATGATGGGTGGAGGCATATAGTCTGTATTAATAGCATCCTCATAGACTGAAAAAGACACTATCTTTGTAGCAACATGGTGATAGAGATCATGTAGGTATCTCACAACCCCTACAAGATAGAAAGCATAAATATAATCAGTACACATCATGATATATATATATATATAGACATAAAATTAAAACATAAATCATTAACATAAGCATAAATCATAATAGTAAATAAAATATCATCACCTAGCTCTTCGGTTGGCTATGTAAAGATAGCCTCATCATGTGTAGGAGGCATGGAGGATGTGTTATCCTCTCCATGACTATAGGTGCTAGTGTGTGCTGCAACTACTGACTATAATCTAGTCACACGAGTGGGAACTGGCTCTCTCCACTTGTGGCCAACTGGATCCTCATCCGATGTATCATCACCCTCACTCATCAGTTGCCCCTCATCCTTTTCCTCCTCCTCATCCTCCTTGTCCTCTTCCTCATCCTCCTTCTACCCATCATAATCAAAATTTGTAGCCTTGTCATATTCCTCATTTATCACATCTACAAATAATTCTATAGCACTAACCCCTATCTCATCAGCTCTATCCTCCTCCTTGTCTCTCTGATCTAGGAGTGTCCTTGCATAGCCTATCAGCTCATCCATCGAGAATATAGGAGTTGGTCGTGTTGCTTCCCACCACTCATCATACATATCTATGGCACCGACATCATCAACATCAAAGACTAGGGGCATATCAAGATCCTCGTAATTTGAATCACTATATATAACATCATTAGTGGTGAGTCATCTCATATCACCAGGCCTCTAAGCACTCTGTAATGATCACCTGAAGAAAGCTCGTGCCACTGGTGGTACTTGTACCTACACAAATTGTCGCATGACACAAGTGTATTAGAAGAGTCATATTATGTAATCATGTCTTTCTACCAAAAATCTATCCATCTTTAGTCTCCTCATCTGACGGGTCTCATCCAGCCACTATGGTATAAGCTAGTATGGTCTCCATAAGATCTCCTCCTCATCTAGTCAGTCGAATCTGACCCTCCAAAAGAGAAAATATTTGTATTTCCATAACCACCTTAGAGGATAACTGAATGAATGAGGGTATCCTAAGGTTTATGTAAATGGAAACCCTATCATCCTAGTGCATGCGATATGCTCTAGGAACCACACCTACAGTAGTGTACAGTGCACCATACTGTCAACCTCATGGTAAGCAAACCACCCTAGATCATAGTACAAGTGTGTAAGGATGTTGCACCCCCAGGTGTATACGGTCCTCTACTGCGCCATCCATCATATCATGTGAACTAGTCTTCCATCTAATTGTGTTCCCTGGTCATTAGGGATGAGTACTAGTTCCACGGTAAACATAGTAATCCATACCACGAGTGGTGCGCACAAATAAAGTAGCCATGATAGCTCAATGTGTGGCCCCGCAATGTCATCCAGAATCAGACCTCCAAGATAGTACTATATATCATCTTTCATCTTGTGAAATGACTGATCCTCTAGAAATAAAACCCTCTCACCTCAAATCTAGACTCGAAAAAGGTGATGGACATCCTCTAAGGTTATCACCATCTTTCCTATCGGAAGATGAAACATACAGGTATTTGCATCCCACCTCTTAGCTAATGCCATTAACATAGCATCATGGATGAGGTACATCCAATACAATCCAGTGATCTATAATATATGTGTATCCTCCTCTGATAGTGTTGGGGATAATTCTAATTGGCAACAGAAATCTCTGCCGCTGAGACACTATCGAGACCTAGGCGAAATCTAACAAAAAATAAAAAAATATGTCCTATAAGCTTTCTAAAATATTAAACATAGACATCAACAATAAAAAAGTGTGATAAAGTTGTTTTATTATACTTTTGTAAAGGTGCTAGACACTTTATTTCCCTTTTGGGACACTTTGCGAAGAAATGGGACACTTTGTGAAAAAGTGGGACACTTCATGACAAAAAGGGATACTTTGCAACAAAAAGGGACACTTTGCAAAAAAAGGGGACACTTTGTGAAGAAAAGGGATGCATTGTGAACTTTTCTTCTAGGGTCCTAAATCTATCTAGAAATGCATAAAAACATAAAATAAATGTGTAAGGACAAAGCTAAGGTAGAAAAATCAACTCACCTAATGTTGTAGCTTGCCTCGGGCTACCTCCTCTTGTAGGACATCCAGTCTCAGAGGCTCGTTCTCTTGTCGACTCAGAATCTTCAATCACTATCCACCAAAGTCAAGCTACAAGAAGGTAAAAAACAAAATAATTAGAAATTACTTCACTTTTTACTCTTATATATGTTAAAAATTAGGGTTTTACTATATTAGGGTTAAAAGTACCTTTTTCGTTCAAACTAGCATACCAAGAGCTAGAGACCTCCATTTTTATGCCATTTGTTATGTTAGAATTGTGATTCCACTCTGGTCCTCATCATACATCTATCATTATGTGATATGGTACTTGGAAATACCCTATGATAAGACTTACCTTATTCAATGCAGTTAGACTGCTACCTTGATTCCACCTCCATAAAGTAAGTGGAATCAAGGGGGGCATACATCTACCCTCAAATTGGATTTCTAGAAGAAGTTAGATAAGATTATTTTGGACAACTAACAAATTTGTGTTAAAGGATGTAGTTCCTAACATTGTGGTTTTACAGATAGCTACAATGGGGGCTTCATTCTCCCGTGTTGTGAATGAATCCATATGAATTTCCTTTTATAAAACAAAGGCTATTGTTCAGAGTCCTTTAGCTTGCAAATGTACGTAGAGTCATATGGGCACTAAAGTGGGGGCTAAATGTGGAAACATAAATTGCACTCCCTTCTTGGAGATAGTACAATCCCTTGCCTAATTTTGACCTATTTTTCTACCCTTGCATTAAATACCCTTTAAT
>VDFB02359712.1:0-11204 GCA_007258455.2 Sequoia sempervirens
CCCCAACAAAAAACTCACCAAGGGAAAAATTGGAGATTTTTTTAAAACTCGCCAAAAACTCGGAAAAAACTCGGCAAAAAACTCGGGAAATGAAAAAATTGCTTAATTTTCATTAAAAACACATTTTTTTTGCAAAATTCAATGACAAGATGAATCCAATGAATCCATAAATGAGTACAAAAGTGTTTTCTATTAATTTTGATTGACTTTAATGTAAATTAATTACAAAATCGCATTCTCATGCGGAATCCCGATGGCTAAAAGCCTGAAAGTCTGATACATGAAAACAGTAAAACTAGAACTAGAAGCAAATACTAAAGTTCTAAACAACAACTAAATACAACATGCTAGGCTTTCCTCTTCCCTAGTCTAGCAACAGCTAGGGAAGAAGGGGTGGGTCCTCTAGCCCTGCCACGTGTGCGTGGTGCTAGTGGTGGTGGCTGCGGTGCTACTGCTGCTGGCTCTGGCTCTGGCTCTGGCTCTGGCTGGATCTCATCCAACCCTACATCTCCAACTCCTGATGCACCCACATCCTCCATTGCCTCTCTCTCAAAGTCAAGGATTTCATCTGCACTAAACAATGGAGGCTGCTCCTCTCGCCCTGTTCAATCACTATAAGGATCTATCTCATCTAAGTCAATAGGATCCTGTGATTTTTCTTCAACTCTCTTTATGCGCAACCGAAGGTTGTATTGCACAAAGACCAAGTCATTGAGGCACTTTTGTGTTAACTTGTTCCTCTTTTTCATGTGAATGGACTCAAACAAGCTCCAATTGCGCTCACAATTGGATGCACTACAAGGCTGACATATAATGCGAAGGGCAATTTTTTGTAGATTTGGGGTTTTTCCACCCCAATTTTTCCACCAAACATCTGCAAAAAAAAAAAGAAAATTGAAGAGTTAGAAAGCAAAGTCAAAGACTCAAAAGTCAAAAGTCAAAACACATTTTATCAAATTCTAAGATGCATGTGAAATAAACTTAAAATTTAAAGACTCTGAATTTTATACCTGGTGGCAGAGTGGTTCTTCCTCTAACAGCCAGCTCCGAAGAAAAGAGATTACTAGTTGCCTCCCTGTATATATCCATCTCCTTGATGATGAGGTCTCTCACTGCAACCTCGGGTTCCATCCTCTGAATGCATGTTGTGAGCCCCTCCATAACCTCTCCATTAGGATCAGAGAAGTTCTCTGAGAAGAGATAAGAAGGGTTGAGGAAGTACCCTGCTGCATGGATGGGTTGGTGGAGTTGATTGTTCCACCTCCTATCAACAATCTCCCATATGGGATCAAATTTGAGGCTGTCCCCCGTGTAATAACTTTTGATGGCCTCCTTGGCCCTATCCATGGCCTCATAAATGTATCCCATTGGGTTTTCATCCCCATCTACCAAGCGGAGGACTCTAACCAAGGGCTCCGACACCTAGATTAAAAATACAAAAAGAACAAAGTTAGAAATTTATAATGAAAGGCTTAAAGTTAAATTAAAAAATATATATTTATATTCAACTTGAGATTAAAATTAAAATCAAAGTTTTGAAGTTACCCTCATGATCTCTGTAGCTTTTTTTGCAAACAAGGGGTCGAAGACTATTGTAGAAATTCTATCTCCTTCGGCCTTCTTTGAATATGAGGAGTCATTCCATGCTTGACTCACGAACATTTGTTTTAGAGAGCCCAAAGAATCCAAAATGCTTTGCAACGTTAGGAAAATTGTTGCAAACCTTGTGGCACCCGATTTCACCAACTCCTTCCCTTGTGTATGCTCTCTCATCAAATTAAGAACCCAAGGGTGATTGTAGATATATTTTGTGATGCTCCTTGCATCATCTACAATCGGTGCCACCCAAACAAGTTTGCCTATGTCCTCCAAAAGAAGGTCAAGGCAATGAGCCACACAAGGTGACCAAAAGAGTGATGGATGTCTACTCTCAAGCATCCTTCCAGCTGCCACATACGCTGCTGCATTATCTGTGATGACTTGCACCACATTAGCAATCCCCACCTCCATCACAACTTCATCCAACAACGTACACAATGTATCTACAGTTTTTATCCTGTTGGAAGCATCCACCGACTTCCAAAACACAACTTCACCTTTGGAAGCAACCAAAAAATTAAGGATGGTGCGGTTTCTCCCATCCGTCCACCCATTAGAAAGAATTGAGCAGCCAAATTTCTTCCATTTAGTTTTTTGCTCTTCCACCACATGCATTGCCCTTTCGGTTGCATTTGTGAGCAACCTGCAAGTACAAAGTAAAATAATTAAATAAGTACAAAATTGTAAGTCTTAAACAAAAAATAGCTTGAATTCAACATAAATAATAAATTAATTTAAATTTTAAATTAAAGAACATAAAATTTAAGTTGACTTGTCACTTACCTCCCACTCAAATCTTTGTGAGAAGGTGGCTTGAAGCCTTTTCCCGCAACTTTCAATGAAGTGACCATATTGTGCCAATAGGGACTACTCGCCACATTGAATGGTATGTTATTGAAATACCAAAAATCAGCACATGCCATTTTGGCATGTTCATGCACCTCCTTGTTCCACCCTGTAGCCTCCAATGATCCCTGTGCTCCTCGTGTGTTTCTTGGCACAAAAAACTTTGTGGGTTGCGTGAAGATGAAGGTGGTGGTGGCATTGGCACTCTAGTCGAACTAGAGGACAAGGGGGGCCTAGCCGATGTGGCTGTGGAGGATGTGCCATGAATGCGAATCCGTGGACCATGAAGAGAGCCCACAATGCCAATAATATCTGCATCCTCATCTGACTCTATCTCCATGTGCTCGACCCCGTGCTCCTGAGTCCCATGGGCATGCGCATGTCCACTAGCACTGGCTATGGATGCTGCTATGGCTTTTTTAGCCCTCTCCCTTTGCATTTTTTTTTCCTCAACAAGTGAAAGTAGGGCAAACATCTCTCTTCTAATCTCTTCTTTGGGCTGCCCACAAACCTTGGAATCACGCTGAGGAATGCCTGCTAGATGGTATTTGAGGCGATTTATGCCTCCATGATATGTATTTTTGCATTCACCGCAAACAACTGTTCCAAGCATTGGCCCTCTGACACCATATTTCCATGTAGGGTCTCTAGCCCCTGCAGGACGAGTGCCTGGAACCCATGATGATGGTGTGCGAGGGGTGGAACTTGATGGGGTGGGGGTGGAACCTGATGCTGAGCCTGAACCAGAGCCAGAAGCCATTATAGTGTGTAATGTGTATTCACTGATCAATGATCAATCTACACATTCAAAAATATGTACAACATATTAGTTTTTTAATACAAAAAAAATTAAAAAACAACCTAAAATCATTAAAACTTCAAAACTCTAGAGCTAAATTTGATTTAAATTGATACAAATGTGTTTAAATGAATTATCAATAAACATTATTAACTAATCTTATCATTCTACACAAAAAATGAACCTAGGTCTGAAAATTTCAAAAAATAGTGAAAAAAATGAAAAAAATCAGCAAAAATCAACAAAAGATTGTGATGAATCTTGTTTTTTGGATTTTAAATGCAAAAAAATTGTTTCTTTGTGCTCTATCATGTCTTTTTTTCAATTTGGAATGAGTATTTTGCAAGAAGAATGAAAGAAATTAATTAATCAAAAACAAAAAACAAAAACAAAAACCCTACCTGTGAATCGAATTTCCCTTCAAAATCCACACAAAATGGCGTTTGAATCCGCTCTCCTCGATGGAAAATCGTTGGAAATGATATCTCCTTGCTTGGGGGGGTTTTTAGCTCCTCACACAAAGTATCAAGTGATTTTGAAATGAAATGAACATAAAAGACGTCTTCAGCATTTAACACTGCGTAGGCGAGTTTTTTGCATGGACTCGCGAGTTTTTGGCGAGTACTCACCACTAAAAAATCGCGAGTTCTTTCAAAAACTCAAAAAAACTCGTTTTTCCTTGTTTGGCGAGTTAACTTTGGAAAAACTCATTTTTTAAAAAAACTCTCAAGTTTTTTAAGACTCGGCGAGTTCTCTGCGAGTATGCCAATTATGCCATGGCCAACTATCTAATCCCACATTCACAAATACATTAGGCACCACTAATTTTCTCATACCCAAATTCCAAATATTACAAATTGGTCTCTCTGAGTAAGCTTTTCTGTAAGCATGTTTGAACAATGCATACCCTTGTTATGTGATAATGGGGTCTTTGTACCCACTGTTCTTATCGATGAGTTTGTCTCTCAAAACCCTTGACCTTGGACCAACCTTTGGTCTCTTTCCCGACCTCGAGAGTAATGCAATAATCTCCTCATCCAATGGCATTATCTTGCCATTTGATATTCTGATCATTTTAAGTGTAGGGTTTACATAAACTAGGGTTTTTAACAAATTCTTCACAAACTAGAATTCTACAAAAAATTTGGCAGCATATGCCCACTGTAACTTAGTTTTCCTTTCCCTTGAATTGATTGTAACCACTCGTTACCTAGAAAAATCCTTCAAGTTCACAAATTGATGTTTGAATTACTTAGTTATTTTGCTTGATGTTGAAAAACCCTAATTTTGCAACAAAAAAACCCTTGTTCACTTCATAAATTTGCAACACTCTGATTACTTTAGCATTTGTGAATGAAGTGAAATTGAACATGTAATTTATCTTATTCCTCTTGAATTCAACATATATCAATCTCATCCATCATTACTCCTTCGCATGCTTGAACGTGCAACTAGTAGGAGACATTGTCACGTTAGCCAGGTTTGAATGTGGACCGTTGATCCCAAGATTGATGGTCATCGTGCAGATTTGAATTTTCCTTTTCGAAGTGACAACCTCCCTTTTTTGTTATGTGGACTAGTGTCACCATTTATAATAAGAAAAAAATATACCCCTCGTGAAGGAAGGGCTCTCTATGAAGCATTGTTATTCTAACACTTGTCATCATCTCACAATTTTGCAACAACAAAAGATTGGTCCTACCATGGCTACATGAAGGCCTGAGCATCTATGATAGGAATTAGCACATGGTATAATACGTGTCAAAATGTCAGAGCTCCATGAAGAGAAGGGCCTCCGTGAAACACACGTGCTTAATTCAACAACTTAAAGTGACTAAGAAAAAGGAGGACTAGCCATGGATGAGATAATAGGGCTCAAAAAAGTGTAATTAAAATATTAGATAAAAAACATTAGCCCATTGATTTTTTTTGACATGCGTCATGTTTTCAGGTTTTCGTGAGGCTAGAAAATGACAAAACCAAAGCCTCCATGAACCATAGAGACAATGTGAAATGTTGACATGTGTCTAGAGTGCCCAAGAAGCATAATACTTTAGGAAGATAAATATTTATGTTTAATAAAATTATAAGGTTCCATTTAATAAGTAATAAAAGGTCAACCATTGATATTTGGATTAAAGGATTTCGCAAGTTCACGGGCTCATAGCGGCATGTCCTTTTCTTGGTTGCAGAACTGCGGAAGGACATTGTGTGACGATATTCTCACATGGGAGAATCCTATTGGAGAGAGGGGATGGTTGTGTCCTTTTCAAGAAAATCAAGGCTTTACTCATCATTGATATTTGTACTTCCCTTCTAAATGGACGACCCACATTCAAAATTGATAAACAAGTAGATTAATGAACTATTGTCGCATGAACACAAAGTAATGACAGATGTGATGGATGATGGTTCATCTTTTAAGTTAATTTCCTTCATAATTTTTTTGTTCAATGTAACTAGTCATCTCATTTTTTTGGTCTAGCATGGTAGCAAAATCCATAGAGGTGTGCACATTTTGTGTCAACTTGAACTCTGGACAACTAAAAAACAAGTATTCCTTTTTGGAAAAAATCGCCATTGTTAAAGTCTTGAGGCTCATATTTCATAATCAAGTCTACAAAATTTGTTGTGTAAGATTGTAAAGTCCCAATAGGATAGTGTAGAAATCTATTTTAAAATCATTCTGGAATTATGAGTTAATTGAACACCCAACCCTTTGGCTCTACATCTAAAAAGTCCTTTGAGGAGGATATTATGGCCCAATTTTTGGGTTCCTCAAAATAGCTTGTGTGTTTCCTCATCCCTAGTAATGCAGTAGATGGGATGGTATACAGAGCCATAAATTGCAAAAATGTAGAGTTGAAGGAAAAGGATGACACAATTACTAGATGGGAATTATTTCTGCATTGGTATGGAAAAATAAATTGTCATTCCCCTATCTCAAATGCGTGGACTTATGATTTGGGGAGGCTGGTTGTTCCTAATGTCTTTATAAATGTGGAAATCATCAAATGCCTTGCTTCTAAGTATGATGAAAATATCAGATTAATTAGGGCATTGGATGGAAGTGTCCTAATGGATATAACTAAGGAGTTTATTTCTAAGGTTTTTAGATTCAATGTGGTTGCAAGTAAGGTTATAGACCTTGCTTCTTTCAGAAAAAAATACTGACAAGATAGAAGTAGCTTCAGAGTGAAATGGATCCCTAGGTTTAGACATAAAGTCTACACATGAGGTCATTGAGAATCCCTGATAACGAATCTAAGCCTTTTGATGTTAAGTTTTTTGAAGAATATTTTAGAACATATTGGGCATTATGCTGGGTGTTGGGAGAAGATGCACACTCAAAAATGGAGATACCTCTTATGTATATGGCTGATGATATACAACATCCTTTTGTCAATAGTGACTTTGACTATGCCATCTTTTTTCGCTGGGGCCATTCACAGTCAGTTGGTGGACATTAAGAGAAGTGGTAAGGAGGTGAATTTCAAGTGGTATTCTCTCCTTTTCCATATGCTTTTGTACAATGGGAAAGATCATTTGAGCTGAGTTTTACAACTGAACATGAAAGATAAAGAGGGGAACGATCTCCCAGTGCAATGTTGGACCCATATTTGGGATAAACATTGTAGTGAATCCAACTATGTTATTTTTGAGAATTGTTTTGTAAGAAAAGTCATGGAAAAGTTGGGTCTTCTTGGAATTAGATTGTACAAGAAAATTTTGGATTTCCTTAGGCCCAAAGATAGGAGTATGAAATAACTGGGGAAATTATTACCTCTGTGATAGCTCAACTGTTATTAGAATGCATGGGTGCCCTCAAGCCCCCATGTGCTACCCAAATATGTGTCACCTATGTTGGCATTCATGGAAATTATATGGAAATTAAATGAGACTGATCATTTTCATTTAAGAAAATAAAAGAAAGTGGTTTTTTCCCCTTATGTTATTGCCTTTTCAAATTTCATTTCAACTAGAGACAAGTTAGGTTGTTGAAAGAAATGCTTGGGAAATACAAGTTATTTCTAGTAAAAGTCAGGGATTTTGACCTTGAAGTTTTCATACACGGGGTCAGGAAAAGTATCAGAAGGTCTGATTTTCACCATCAAGTTTATGAAAATGAATGTCATAAGAATTTGTAAGGATGAATATGAGGTAGCTAATAGAAATGCAAAATGGATGGCATTCATCAAGGTAAAGGTTGCCAGGACAAAGAAGGATAAGGATTATCCTGGAGCATTTTTTTATATTGATGACTCAATTGCCAAGATTCAGGAGGTGTTAAAGAATTTAGACAAAGTTGTAGGTAAGGCCCTTACCTTGGAAGAGAATCTAGCAAAATGGCGTATACTTGACCTTTCTATTAGAAGGACCTAGGGGCTTGTTATTAGAGAAAATGTGCAATCAGACCCACCACAAGTCACTCCCTCTCCTCCCCCTCAAATAATTAGTGTGGATTCTCCCCCAAGAGAGAAATCATAGAAGAGGATGAAAGTTGAGAAACTACCATTGTTGGTTGAATATCTCATCAATCTAGATGAAAGTGAAGATCATATCACAATGGATGAAATTCAACAATATATACCATCCCCCCAAGACTAAATATTATTGGCCTTCTTCAAAAAAGGTTTGGGTTGGACTATGGGGAGAGATAACCTCAATGATGTGAGGGAATTTTCATGTTGAAAATTCATTTCTAATGATGAGTTTGTAAAATCCTAGGAGCTTAAAGACTTTTTTATGAAAGAAAAGAGGGAGAAGTACCATAAAAGATTTTGGTTGGCACAAGTAGATGTGCCTAGAGAAAAGTATGATGAAGTACCTGCAAAGGTAAGGGTAGAAATGAATTTAAGTCCAAAAAAATTATGATTGAAGGAGGGAGAAGAATGGTGTACGATAGTGGATTGCTACTGCTCCCTGAATGGGACATTGCTTCTGCAATTGTCTTTGATACTATTAGGAAACAAGAAGGATAAGTTTTATCCACAAAAGAGGAAGCAAAGATGGCATTGTTAGGATGAGGGTTCAACACACATTGGGAAGCCCTTGCAATATGGGCCCTTACCCCAACTACAAATAAGCCTATGATTGCTAAAGCATCGAAGGATATCAATGGGAGCTTGATTGTAAAGAGGGTGTTTGACACCTCTTCTCTTGAAGCTATTGCATTAGTGGTAGATGTTGTCAAGTTTAATGAAGCTACTATTTGAAGGTTACAAGAAAGACTTAATACATTGTCGAAGGAACATACTGATCTCATGAAAGCTTACAACCAGTTGTAGGTATTATTGGCTCCAAAAAAATCCCTTCTTGTAAGTATGTAGGAAGTAGGCTCCTCTTCTACAATTCCCCCTACTCATGTGATGATTGAAAATGAAGAGTTTAAAGAAAAGACTCAAATACTGGAAGAGCAATTGAAGAATGCTCAGTGGACTCAACAAAAGGAGAATGTGTGCATTGCAATGTGTATCCTAGAGCATAAACTATCTAAAATCTTAAAAAGGACGAAAGATACATGTGTCATATGTGAATTTCAGAGCTGGCATTACTAGAATAAGTGGGGAACAATAGCGACTCAAATGTATATTTAAAAAATGGAATCCTAGATTTACATCTTTGCAAGGTGTGATAGGGGAATCTAATCGTTAAAAGATGAGCAACAAACTAAAGAGAGTGCAAATAACAACTAAAAAACACCCTACACTTCAAGATTGGGCAAATGATGAACTTAACAACATAAAAATGGAACCTTTTACCTTGTAGAGTTGTTCTTTGGTTGGCCCTTCGATTGTAGACGAGATGTATGCTCCTTGATGGCAAGTAGATGCAAGATGTGAAGTGTGAGATGCAAGATAGTTGGACAAAATGGATGCAAATGGCTAAGTGTAGATTGAGAAAAAAAATTACAAGAGTTTGGCTAGCAAAATGATCTCCCCCAAATGAGAGAAAAGAGGGGGGTATTTATAGGAATTTTGAGAATTCCTAGAAGAAATGGACGGTTGAGATTGATCCCCCGCATGGCCAAGATGTAGGGCTATGGTGAGTTGAGAACTCACAAGCCCTCACATCTTGACATGTGGCAAGGGAAGAGGCTTGAGAAAGATGAGGTGGAGATGAGGTGTAAGGGAAGTACATGACATGGATGTACTTCAAAGTACCATTGGGATTTGGTCAAGATATCCTCATAAAGGATGTCCTTGTCCCATGTGGGTGAGAGGACATGTGAGGAATTAAAAATTTCTCAAATATTCTCATGGGGAGGAGGGAAAGAATAAATAATTCCTTTGAGTGCATTGGGGAATTAAAAGTGAATTAAAAAATCACATGGGGAAGTGGAGTGCCTTGTCCAAAAGGGGAAGGGCTTTAATAAGGTTGACCAAGGATACATGTCATAAAGGACATGGGGAAGAGAAAAAGAATTTAATATTCCTTGAAAGATGAGAGTGGAATTAAAAATTCCTCAAAGGACTTTGGGAAAAGAAAAAAGGAATTAAAAATTCCTTGGGGGATGGGAAGAGTTGACTAAAGGGGGTGATTAGACATGTTGATGAGGGTTAAGAGAAGGTTAGGTGGCTAAGAAAGAATTAGAGCCAACTTGCAAAAGTTGGAGGATGTGACACCTCCTAATCAAGGATTAGGCATGTGCTATCTTAATGATGAAGTTAGAAGAAAGGAATTAAGATTATATAATAAAAGGCAGAGGATGTGACATGTGAGGAATTAAAATGAAATGTCTATTTATTAATTCATTTGATGAAAGAGGATTAAAAGAGATAGGTATTATTGATTAAATACTTTTTAGGGATTTGGCATAATTAAAGTTATTAATTAAATAATAGTAGTATTACTTAATTAACAAAAATAAGGCGAAAGGGGATGAATTTGGATAAATTAAGTGTCAAATTTAGATGTCTACATTTGCCTCTCTTTGGTATGGTGTTCACAGTGCGCATCATTTCAAAGAATATTAAAACATAGAACCTAGAAGATGGTTAGATTGGAAAAGATGCCCCAGTCATTCAAAGGAGTGACTAGGAAGGAAGATGATGGGGGTGAAGATGAAGAGTTAGGGATGAAGGATTCCCCCTCGAGAGGACATGCGGGCTCAGGAGAACACGAGTGTGCTCTCGAAATGGATGAGATGATGCAAAGGGAGAGTGATGAAGGAGATGAGGAAGATGATGCAAAATGAAGATGATGAAGCACAAATGGATGACAAAAGGTGATGTTGCCCCAGTCAAGGTACAAGCCAAAAGGGGGTTGATGAGGGATGGAGTGTTGTCAATGAGGGATCTCGAAACAACACAAGGATAGGGAATGAGACATCCCATTGAGTGGTATTGATGAGGGAAGGATACCTTCTGATGATGATGAAAGTGTTGTTGATGAGGGAAGGATACATCCCAAAACAACACCAAAGGGATAGGGAAGGATAATGATGGATGATGAGGATGATGATGATGGTTCAAGGTTGGTAACAAGACTGGGGATAAGACCAAGGATTTGATTAGAGTATTTGTGTGAGATATGAGTTGATGAGGATAGGATTGAGATGTGAGAGAGGATGGAGAATGATGAAGGATGAAGGGATGGGGGAAAACATGCAAGATGATGTAATGAAAAGATGAGATGCAATTTTCCATTGTTAGGAGCACTGATTTTTGCTATAGCAGAAGACACAATACACCAAGGTATAAAGGACCAAGGCAGATTAGTGTCTAATGCATGAAACAAACAGATCAAACAAGAAGGCTATCCCAACACCCCAAAGTCGCGATGACCTTGGTCGGGCCAGGTGTTGGGATAACCACAAGCACAGAAGGATGCCCCAGCGTAACACAAGACCTCAGGGCTCTTGGTGGGTACTACGTGGGACAACCAAGAAGACAACAACAAAGAAAAGATCAATATACGCCCCTATGTTGACTAGTCAAAGTACACCATGATATGATGG
>VDFB02359714.1:0-29322 GCA_007258455.2 Sequoia sempervirens
ATTAAACTTAAATGTGATAATTAATTTAAATAAACAATGATATTTATTTAATTAAAGTGGAAGAATAAAGTAGGTGAACGATATAAATAAATAAATTAAATTTATTTATATGTAAAGGAATTAAGAAATTAATTAATTAAATAATAAATATTTAATTAAATGCCAGGATTAATTAGACATGACCATTTTTATGCATATACAAGATCCAATAAATGATACATTACCTTCACACTAGTGACTATCTTGAAGGTTTGGACAATGACAAAATAAGGTATTTTAGACTTCAAGCCATTCCTTATGCTGTCATAGATGGAGTTTTATATAGGAAGGACTTTCATGGAGTTTTGTTAAGATGTGTTGAACCAAATTAGATTGATAAAGTTTTGAAGGAGTTTCATGATGGACATTTTGGAGGTCATTTTGCACCTAGAACAACAACTCTTAAGATTATGAGAGATGTTTATTTTTGGCTTTATTTGTTTAAATATGCACATGCATGGGTTAGAAAATACAATAAATGCTCTTTATTTGTAGGAAAACAAAGGTTAGCAACCTTACCATTGCATCCAATTCAGGTATAACAACCCTTTGCTAAGTGGGGCCTTGATTTTATTGGGCCTATTAACCCACCTTAAAGTATAGGTCACAAATGGATATTGACTGCAATTGATTATTTTACTAAGTGGTCAGACGTTGTGGCATTGAAGGAGGCCAATGAGATCATTGTTTTAAAATTCTATCAGGACCTAGTTGCAAGGTTTGGTACTACTGATTCCATTATTTCTAATAATGCATTGACATTTTTTGGCTTGAAAGTATCTGATTGGTCTATTAAAAATAATATATTTCTTAATACTTCATCCAATTATTACCCTCAGGGTAATGGACAAGTTGAGTCTACTAATAAGAATTTGATTAGAATTATCAAGAAGATAATTGAGGATAATCAAAGGACTTGGCATGACAAGCTGAAGCTATCCATGTGGGCTAATAGGATTACTCCTAAAAGAGCTATAGGTAATTCACCATATGTTCTTACTTATGGAAAAGAAGCCAAGATTCCAATTTTAGTTGAATTGCCAACCTTGAACTTGATTAAAGAGTTGGAAATGTTAGAAGAAGAGCCTATGGAAATCAGGCTTGCACAACTGATGGAGTTAAAAGAGATAAGAAAGGAAGGACCAAGGAATTTGGAGATTCGTCAGGCTCAAATGAAAATGAATTTTGATAGGAAGGCAGTCCCAAGAGTGTTCAAGGAGGGTGGTCTTGTTTTGAATTGGGATGAGCTTAAAAGTAGACTTGGTAAGCATACCAAGTTTGATGCCATGTGGGATGGCCCTTATGTGATTACTAAATGCAAGAAGCATAATGCTTTTCAACTTTCAAATCTGAATGGATAAGTGTTTCCTATCGTAGTCAATGGGATTCGCCTAAAATTTTGTTTTTGAAGAGAAAAAGTTTGAAAATGTACCATAGTTGAGTAGAGTTTTTAGTTAATAAGTGTTGATTGCACATCTATTTCAGTTCTATTTTTCATTTTCAAGGAAGTGTTGTTGCATAGTTTGTTGGCCCTATTAAGAGACATTGTAGTTTTCTTTCAAGTTTTGTTTGTTGCTGTTCAAATTCTAATGGTTGAGTTACAAAGGATTTTCTAACTTGCAAAGGATATGAATGGACTCCTATGCCCAATGGATAGGTTTATGCTACTGGTTTAAGATACTTAGCAGGAAAGCATATAGCTGAAGTCACCAAAAATGTTACCTAATTGTGCTTTTCAGCCCAATCAGGTTAGGTTCGGACAACACTAATTTTTTCTACTTGAAAAAGGAGAAAGGTACATAAAAGATTATGCTAAAGTTACTTATAACCATGCAAATAGTGACATGAAATGAATTTTCAATTTTTGTTATGCAATTGCTTTATAGAAAGAAGGAATAGTACACAAAATTTTGCATAAAGTAGTTGTTTAAATTCATTACAAGAAATATGCTTATAAGTTTCCCACATAAGCCATGGGAATAATTGAATAAGATGCAATAAAAGATAAAGTGTACATCTAGAAGTAAAAGAAGACATGTAAGAGAAAAGAGATCCATCATTGCCTAAATAACAAACCCAATTGTTGATCATCTGCATCTTCAATTCCTTTGTTGATAGCTCCAAAAGTGTTTGCAAGGGACAAAGAAAATGATGTTAGATCTCAAGATTCCATGTCTCTTATATTTCAAACCATCAGATATACAACCTATCTCTTTTTAAGCATCAAATCAGAGAGTTAAAGGTGTCTAAAGATTAGATACATAGTTATCATGAAGATCAAAGAAAAGTAAAGAGCATCTAATCATCATGAGAAGCTCTAGGCTTCTTATTTTTCTTAACTTATTTATTAATTGTGCAGGTACAGGTATAATCTTATCATACAAATCAATAGAGAATTCATAGCATGGGAACCTTATGAAGATAATCTTGAATGTATACAAAATAAAGAGCGGTCCTTTAAGGGCAAGGGAAATCCTTTGTAGAATGATGGACATTTATCTTTGAATGATTATAAGTTTGAGATGAACAATGGAAAATCACCTTCCAAGGCACAATCACACACAATAGATGAGATGGTAGTAGCAAGCATTTCATAGTAGAACCAGGGGAAAAAAAAAGGAAGGTCACAACAGGTGAAGTTATTTCAATGAAGAAATTGTTTATGGATGACATATCAATTGGTCTGAATAAGCTCAACAACCTTCCAGGTTGCCTATCACCTTCAACAATTTGTGCATATAATGAAGGGAAAAGTCAAAATCTTGGAGCAGTTAATATGGATGTATGACAATCATTATGATAGTATACCTTAGCAATATTGCCACTTTTTAACAATAATCTATCCTCTTTTAGGTTATAGACAATAAGAAAAGAAGATAGTATAGAATCATTTCAAGCACAATCACAAGAAGAAGATAGTTATTTTCATGGTGCTTTCTTAGGGAGGAAAAATGCAAGGGTAGTATTTTCTATTAAGGACAGTCTAAAAGCATGAAGAAAATAGACTCTATGAAGGTGGTAAAAGACAGTGATTAGAGGAATGGTGATAGTGCAAGTTACACAGGAAGAGTTCATGTATAAGCACAACCAAATTAAGGTACCATGACAATCACAATGAGGCAAGGTATGCAATAAAGATCGAATTTGTTTTCATTGAGATACAAAAGAGGGTATCTAGGAACAATCAATGACCAAATGGTTAGAGGATATTCATATTGAATCAGTCACAATCATGGATTTATGATTGTGAATATTAAAAGGTGGTTTTGCAAGATGGTGGAAAGATTAAATCAAAGACAGTGGTATTAAAAAGGGAAATGATAAAATCTTGAATTGATATTCCAACATAGTCACACATCAAAAAGGTGATAAAGTGCCACTATACTATCATAAAGGGAAAAATGGGAAGGAAAATCAATGATAATATATCTGCCAAATCAAAAGAGTACAATCACTTCAAAGGATCAGAGTTAAAGAAATGACAAAAGATGATAGCCATTATGCCACGAGAAGACTATTTTGACTAAAGCAAGGAGCTTCATTGAGTGAGTGGAAGTTCATGGAACAACAAAAGAGTACAGTCAAAGTATGCCCATGATAAAGGATAGAGAAAAGGGGCAACACATTCACTTCAAGTTCAAAGGTTATAACCTCAAAATGACATAGTAAGAAATAGTCATTAACATTTTTGACAATCTTAAAAGCATGATAGAAATTTTTTCAGACCATTAGTCAAAGAAATGACAGTGACCATTTCAAAGAGAACTGATAATGATAAAAACAATGTGTCATGATCCTAGAAAGAGTACATTCATAAAATTTGTCAATGGAAATCTACTGATATTAATAGAAATTTGTTATTGACAAGTTTGATAATACACATTCTAATGGCTAGACATGTCTTCAATCAGAACCTAAAACGAGTGTTACTACTCAACCATTTCATCAAGGGTTTCAAAGGGAAGATTCTTGGATAAGAATTTTTTAGCTTTCTATGTTAAATCTTTTCAAAATTCAAAGTCCAAATGGGTCTCTTTTTGGATTTTCTTATTCAAAGCACATTGTGCTCATATATACCTTCATGGTGGCAATAGTTTTCAAAGCTTCAAATGGGAATCCATGACTACCAGATTCTTTGCATTATATTGATCCTTCAGATCAACTTAATGCATATCAAAAATCAGATTCTTAATACATGTGAGGAGAAATATGAGTTTTTTGGTAACATGCATATAGTAATGAAAACAAACTCATGACCAACAACAAAGACACATAAGGGATCAAGTTCTTAGAAGGCATTAAGAGATGATTGGAAAGATAACAGGTGGTGTATTGAGTGTTGGTGCAAATGATCGAGGTTACAGGTTAAAGAGTTTTAGTCTTGAGTTTTAATATATGATCACATATGGTCAAATGTGTAGGACAGTTGATAGTGTTAAGGAAAAAGTGGATCACAACATACAACAATAGTTGTCAAAGTTCCATGACTTGAAGTAATTGAAGGGGATAATGGCCATATGCACAACAAAGATCTTGCTATACTCAAAGAGGAGTAGAAGGACCAAGAAACATAAAGAATGGAGGGTTTTTCATCTTTTCTTTCTTGGAGAATATTAAAAAAATCTTATCATTTCCATTAACAGAGAGTGGCTTACCAACAAGGGGGATAGATTCAAAAATATGCAGTGAATACTCAAAAGCTTAAAACCCTTGGTGGTAGTAGCAGAAGATGAAAACATTATTAATGAAAATGGATGCAAAATGAGCTTGTGACTAGGGTTAAGAGCATCTTTTGAGTTTCACAACGAAACCCTAACTTTGGCTGACCAAAGTGCTTTATTTCACTTTTATTTCATAAAATTTACATGATGGTTAATACTTAGGCCATGGTCAAGACCTTTCTTGACATTTTCCTAGTAGAGTATTTACCTTAATATCACAATTATGGTCTTTCTTCAAATTTTGGCACCCAACAATAGAATATTCTCCTTCCTTTCATACTCACAAGGCATGTATTAGTTTATTTTAACACTTATTAAGGCAATGATCAATTAATTACATTAGTACTTGTTAGAAAAAATGTGATATTAGGATGTTTTAACATTTATTAAGATAAGTAACTATTAGTGTTACCTTTCATACTTGTTAAAATAGACTAATAGATTCCCTCTAAATATGTGAAAAAGGAGAGTTGAGTCAGAATTAGTTTAACTGAGGTGTTATGCATGCATTTGGAGTTCTATCTTTGACTTCAAGTCAAACTCAAGTATTTTTGGAGTTCTCTTTGATCAAATAGCTTGAGAGGGGGAGTTTGGAGCTAAATTAGTTCAAATTGGAGTAGTTATGAGCCCTCTTTTTTAGGCTTTTCTATTTTTCTCATGCAACATCTTGAGAGGGATATTTTGGAGTGCAATTGACTCCTCTTGGAATTTTGAGGCTGATTATGTACTATAGGAGGGAAAGCTTATGATTTTTTCTTAGTTCTTGCTTTTTGTCCTCTCTACACATTGTAGAGAGACTTAGAGTTTTGTAACTTAACTTATTTTTTAAAATTTTAATACAACAGTAGATCTTTTATCTTATTTTTCATCTATTGTAGAGATTCCTTCTATTATTCAATAAAATCAGGTGTTTACCTTCTCTATTTCAAGTGTTGTGTCTCTTACAAATAATTTTAATGAAAATTTGATGTGTATTAGTATCAAAACCTTTTAAATTTTTGTCTCATTCATGGTTGCATGTATATAAAATCTATGAATCATCACAGGTCATAGGTTGTGCCATTGATTTGTCTTATCTTCTAGGTTGTGAAAACATTGTTTTCCTTCAAAGAAGATAGATTTATCAGGCCTTTTTATGAAGTATTTATGTGATTAGATTTCCCAAATTGAGCTATGTAAACATATCATTTGAGAAATAGTTGTGAATCAAGTTATATGTTAGTTACATTTTGGTGCGTCACCTCCTAGAGTTAGCTTTTCCCTTTTATCAACTATCCTTCTTCCTTTTTCCCACAAAATTCATTAGTTTCTAGGAGATCTAAAGGGGAACCAACCCATAATCTAGAGATTCATCTTCATCATGAGAAATCCATAGGCTCAAAGATGTTTCCATGTTTCATGGGATTGCTGAGCCTCCAATCTTAGCATCTGGGTACAATACTTTGTGACAACAGTTTCTAATTCACCATTCATGTAGAAGTCTTCTTCATTATCAATTTCTAATATGTCTATGGATTTTTCTATGCGTTGATCATGTGTAAAGAGGTTAAGAGTAGGAGACTCTTGTTTATTCTTAATGAAGTTGAGAGTAAGAGGCTCTTGTTCCTTGGTAATGATGTCAAAATTATGAGACTCTTGTTTTAGATGAAGATCATCTATATGTACTTTAGGAGTAAACATCTCATGGGTAGATATAGGCATGTGTGATATATGGATATGATCATTGTTTGTAAAATCTTGTATGGATTGGAAGATACCCATTAAATCATTGTAGTACCTTGGAGATGTGGATCTTTGATTTGAGCCTTTATCAGAGTTATCTTCCATATCAGATTGGAATAGACCTATTATATCTTGAGAAGACATGGATCCTTGATCTTGATTGATTTGATAATTTCTTTTGATATACTTTGGATCAAGCTCTTGACATGGGTCAATTTCATAGGATGGATTGTTTGCAAGGTTTTCTTGAATGTTTTCCTTAGGCATGAGTATTGGTTTAAGATTATCTTGATCTTCAAATGAATTTGGATCAAGTATTGAATTAAGGATTTCTTCAATATCAGCAACCATGAGGTCAAATGATGTCAATATGTCTTGGAAAGGACCATTTCTAGACTTTGGTGAAGCATTTTGATCATGATTGGGGATAAATTATTGAGATATGTCATCTTGCTCATTAGATGGTATTGAGATATTGCCAATGCGACCATTAGTAGATGGATCTTGGGTGTTATCCTCAACAATTGAGGTAGAGATTTTTTCAATGTTTTCAACCATGAGATCAAAGGATGTTAAGATTTCTTGAATTTTATCATTATTAGACACTGATGGATTAACTTGATCATTTTTTGAAAAAATATCTATCTTCTAACTCATTATTTGAGGTAAAGAGATCTTCAATGTGGTATTTGGTAGATGAATCTTGATCATTTTCTTCAACATTTGAGGTAGAGATATTGTCAATGTTATCAGTGGTGATTGAACCTTGGA
Source organism: Sequoia sempervirens (assembly GCA_007258455.2). Taxonomy (NCBI): domain Eukaryota; kingdom Viridiplantae; phylum Streptophyta; class Pinopsida; order Cupressales; family Cupressaceae; genus Sequoia; species Sequoia sempervirens. Next base: position 7,254 of record VDFB02359714.1, read on the forward strand.
TGTTTTCTTCAATAATTATTTCTCCTTGATCGATAAGGTCTTGGATGAAATTTTTGAGTTTAATACAGTTTGATGCGTCATGAACTTTTGTTCTATGATATTCACAATAAGCCTTGTCATCGTACCCTAGAGTTTTGAATTGAGGTTCTTAATTACATAATGATTTTAGAAGTGTGATAAGTTTATCATGGACTAACGTGTTTAACATCACCTCAATTGGCTCCCCTAAAGGAGTGTATTCATGTTTAGTGGTGTTATGGTATGTAAATAATTGTTGTTGATGTGCAATGTCTTGACATTGAACATTGTGTTGATGATATGAATCCATGTTTTGATGACTTTGATGTAGATATTGCTGATTTGGGGGTTGATATTGTTGATGGATTTGATTTTCATGTGGCATTTGACTTTGTTGAAGTGTGAACAAATATATCCCATAATTCACTATGTGATTATTTGACATGTTTGTGTTTGTGATGTATTGATTTGGCAATATGATGTTGGATTGAGGAAGATTCATGATTTGATCATAGAATTGTATGTTTTGACCTTGATTGAAATCTGCCATGTGACAAGATGCTCCAAAAATTTTATTAGGAGAATGCATATTTGATATATCATTGAAATTGGTAAGGTATGATGTCCCTATGGGTGTATAATGTGGAACTAGATTTGAGTAATAAATTAATGTTGACATGTATTTGCTGATTTCAAGATTAGATGTTGTATGTTGTGATCATGTGGTTGTAATAAATGTGCACAATAGACCTTGGTGAGTTTGAAATGACAAGTTATGGCAATGGGATGGTGTTTTGATTTGAGATTTGGTTTGGAAAAATGACATACAAAGGGGATGTGTGTAAACCTTTTGGACAAAGGATGTTGGTTGTTTGATATGAATTGATGTTTGGATAGTTGGATTATCAAGTTTGATGTTATAGTATGACAAAATTTTGCTATGCAAACCTATGATGAGGAGATGAGCTGATTTTGGATGTTGTTTGATGAATGACATTATGATGTTTTTGAAAGAGGAAAAAATGGGTTTTACAGGGACCCGAAACCACAAAGTTTACAAAAAAAATATAAGAACATCAAAGACACCATAAGTAGAAAGGCTGTAAAAACAAAAAGACAAAGCCACAACCACCAAAAAAGCTAGCAAAGGCCACATAACCAAAAAACCAGACAAAATGCCAACAACAACTAAATTTGGGCCTTTAATGTTTATGCAGTCTCAGCTTCGAAATCGTTCATATCCTGAACCCCCCTCTTTAAAATCTGAACCATTTGAGTAGTAGGAGGCACTTTCCTTTTAAGGTTGGCTCAGGTCCTTTTCAATATACCTTGGTCCTTGTTCTTGCTTTTATCCTTGTCCTCTTCCAGGTCAACAACCAGTGAGCCCTGTTGAGACTTATCCAACTTTTTAGACATTGCATTGATGATGATGGGATTGTGCCTAACCATTTTATGGTTTTGTTCCACAACAATTTTCATGTTATTTTTTATTTTGACAATTTCAGCTTCCAGAGTCTTATACTTTTCCTCAGTGTCACATTCTCCCGTTCCAGTACTGTTCTTTTTCCATTTTCTTTCTTTGTTGCTAAGAACAGCCAACTTCAGTTCTAGTTCCTCCAACTTTCTATTCAGAGCCCTATTTCTTTGATTAAGATCATTAATTTTTTTGTAGGCCTATTTCAAATCCCTAAAAAAGTCACCAATGCCATTTCTTGCAGAGGCAAGAATGTTGCCTGACTGAACCCGGTCTAAAATGAGGTTAACATCATCTAGGTTAGGGGAGCTAGGAAATTTGGTACCATCAAATCTAAAAGAGGCAGGAAGGGAGGGCACATAGTTTCTACGAACTTTAGGGTTCTCAGCTTTGTCCTCCAGAGAGTCCGCAAAGTAGGAAACCAACTTATTGGCAAGGGAGCCCTTGAGAGTGGGATTCTTTAATGGGATTGGGCAGTCGAGGTAGGTCTCAAGGTTAACTTTAGTGAGCTAGGGTTTTCTAGGCTGGGTTTTCTTACCAAACAACTTAGAGGACGAGTGGGATTCAACAATTCTCTCCTAGAAAAGTTGATTCTACGAACCCCCACTGTCTGTGTCATATTGCTTAGATGCCTTGGAGGCAACAGGTTTGGATAAAGTTGATAGGCTTTGATAGTGTTCATATATTAGCCTAATAAGACCAGGATGGAGAATAGGGTATCTCTTGGGATTTTTCTTATGATCCTCAAGGCTATTACTCAACGAATAGAATAGATAATCAGGTAGAGAAATCCGTACCTTATGGCGGAAGTGGTTAAGAATAGCAAAGTGATGACCATAAAATCTGGTGAACCTCCTGTCCAAGGTAATATACTCCATTATAACACGAAGTACCTTTCTCCATAGCACCTTGATGGTGTAAATTTTGAAATAGCTATTGGAAATTTTGACTAGTTTCATTTTCTCCTTTTCCTTCTTAGGGAATTTGATTATCGCCTCGTCAAAATACCTTCTATCATGATAAAAATTCACACCCTCAGTGGACATTCCAGTCACCTCCCCTATAATTTTCTCATCTAGCTTCACCTTTCTCCCAAAGAGGATAATTTCACCATTGTTCCAGTTCTTCTCAAAGTAGTTTGTGGCCATAGTATCAGGCCCATGAAGTTTTTCCAGAAATGGCATTATGATGTTAGATGACCAAACCATAGGATAAGAGTATGAGTGGATATTTGATGTTTTGATATGATGCTATTCTAGGACATAAGATGCACAAGATTTGGATTGATATTTTTTCTATTTCTCAAGGATTATGGTGGAGGATATGTTGATTTCTCTACTTGAACTAGTTGTGAGGTTGCAAGTAAAGGTTGATGCTAATAGCCTAGAAACTTAGGGAGGTGCTAATATCCACTAAATCTACAAGACTACTAGTGAATATGGTGATGTGATGAAAATAATAGCAAGATGATGGTTTGATTTTCTATGTTTGATATGTGTCTAAGAATAGGTTAATGTTTGATTGTTGATGGTGATATGAAGGATGTTGATAGGATATGATGCAAGTTTGTTTTTTATGTTCTTTTCAAAAGGTGATTGTTACAAAACCTAGGTAAACCAAGTTTGAAATGTAGGGTGGTGATGTTGGATTGTGTATAGATGAATGTATAGGTCCAATGATGATAGTGTTTTCTGACAAATGCATAAGGTATTAGGCAAATGTTTTTGAATCCAGTCTTTGAAATTTTTTGAGATGTGCTAGAAAGTAGGATGATAGCAGCAAAAATTATGACAATAGTGGTTTTGTTTAAGAAATGACTGTGGTAGTCTTGACAAGAGCAGTTCTATTATGATAATGACTGGCATACATGCAGTGATAGGAATAGAAAACAAATGCACAATAGCAGGAAAATTTTAGACTGTAGTGATTAAATGTTAGGTTGATTAGGATAATATGCTAGAATGATAGTGATAATATTCTAAGGCATTAGTGGTAGAAATGCACAGTAGCGACTCTATTTGATAGTTTCCAATTTGATGACACTTTTTGATAAGTTTGCAAGTTTGAATGTTTGAAGTTTGATGTTTTAGGAGATGTGTTTGATAGCAAGTGATGAATACAACAAATAGAAATTATCGCAATAAATAACTCAATGGTAGAGGGGGATATTTTGTGTTCCTTCTTCTATTAAGATCCATTAGTAGAGCTTAAAGAATATCAGTGAAATTACCCCCTAAGGAATAAAGGTACATTCTTTATCATAAGCTTACCTCACCCCCGAAAGAGTGATGAATCCGAATCTCTAAAGGGTCAAATAGGACATATCAAGGAAATGTACCATCTTACTTCTAGCTTTGTAAAAGAGAATAAACTCTTAAGCCTTATGCCTCAAATATAAACTGGATGTGATAAGTAACTTCTAGGAATGATGCTATTCCCAAGCACTTCTTTAAAGAACATTTCAAAAAGACATTGATTGGTTTCTAGATACAAGGTGTGTAATGATAACTGTGAACACTAGAGCTATGCATCAAATATGTGAGCCACTTAAGTCTCTAGCCTATCTTGTGCAACTAATTACATTCACATAAGGATTGACATGTTATTGCATTCATGCCTTAGATTCACACTACTTGCTTTCACTTTCTACACTTTATATAGCCTATTGGTAAGCATGCTTTTAAGGTTGCCTATGAATTCTCAATTGTGGGATGTGTCTCATAAGCAATCCCATATCTTAATAAAGGGATGACCAACAAAAAAATGAAAAAAGCTCAAAGTGTTTCTTGTCACCCAAAATTATCAAAAAGATGCAAGGGGGGAGTATACACACTTGTGTTGCCAATCACGGAAGACACGATGTAAAATTTATCGCAATTATATTTTAAGCCCAAATGAAGTGTTATAGATAGAAATTCATGTTTTAAAGCACCAAATTCAAATTTTAGAGACTTTAAACACACATACAAATGCTGCAATCCAATTTTTTCCCATCAAAATTAGATTTTTAAGCCCAAATGAAATGTTATAGATAGAAATTCATGTTTTAAAGCAACAAATTCAAATGTTAGAGACTTCAAACACCCATTCAAATGCTTAAAAATAAATTGATCTTTGAATAAGGTGTTGTAAGAAAATTGTTATAAGTTTGAGCTTTTGATGTCTTTGTCCATTCATCCAAATGAGTGTTAATAAACACTTTTCAGATTCTTCATACTGCAAATGGTGGATGAAATCAAGAAAAAAAGATGTTAGGGTTAGATAATTGATTAAGCATCAAAACCCTACAACCTAGACCAAATTGCAATGTGAGTTAACTTTAGCTGCACCAAGGGAAAATTTAACTATAAAAAAACTAAAAACCACCTATACCATTGTAAAGATCACAAAATTCTATCCCATTTAAAGAAAGAATTGAAAAATGCTTCCGTATGACCAATATATGACCATTTGAAGATAGGGTATAAAAGTCTTAATTTCTAGATAGTAGCGACTCTTTTCTTAACAATAGCAACCCAAAATTAGGACAATCGTGGCACATTTTAACAATAGTGACCTTCCTTCTAAGATGGTAGTGGCTCTGTAACCTACAAGATTAAAAACATTCTATTTCATAGTACAACCATGACTAGATTCCTGCAATAGTGACCTGAAAATAGGACAAACCCACCTAGATTCCAAAATGACAACAAACCAATTGACAACAATGACCCTTGTAAAAGATGACTGACTCTATAAACTTGCAACTTGATAAAAAATTGATGAAATGATTAGATCTAGGACATCAAGTCCCACCGGGCATGCCAAAATATGTAAGGGGGACTTATGGATCAAGATTAGTATCAATGAAATTAATCAAATGAAATAAAAAGGATAAAACCCAACCTACTCATGACATGCAATTTCCATAGCTATGAATTCAACAAACAAGGTTAGCACAATCGAATTGGAACACAAATGAATTCAAAATACAAAATAGTACCATCCCATGTCGAAGTGTATTTGTGTTGATCTTGGTATGTTGGATTTCTTTTCAACACAAAGCCTCCATGGCTTGAAAAATCTTGATAATGCCAATGATGATGAACTACAATGCAAGAATGTTTTCTCAATTTGTTCAAGAATCACATTGACATGACCTTTCCACCAAAAATCTAAATGAATTATGAAAGGGATGAGGGTTGTTTTATAGATTTTCTTATTTTAGATGAATGATTTGGATGTATAGATGAAAGATTAGGATCAATGGTTGAGGTGTGTTGAGAGGAAATAGATTGAGTATTTAATTAACCTGATTAATCCAATTAAGGGAATTGATTGGATAATTAGTGGGATTGGATTGAATAATTAATGGGATTGGAGTAATTGGTGGAATTATCAAATTATATTGAGTAATTAGTAAATATGATATGATCAATCAAAATATATGCTGATGATTAATTAATTAAATAATCTTGAGAGGAATGTGCAAGATGAAATCGATTTAATAAATAAAAGTTTATTTATTAATAGACCATGTTGAGTGAATTTTAGGAAATTGAATAATTGATTTAATTGTTTAATTTGGAAGAGGGAAAGTAGATTAATTAAATAATTAATGATAACTAAATTTAATTAAATTAGAAGAATAAGTAATTTTAGAGACATAATTAAATAACTAATGTTTATTTAATTAATCAAGAGGAATAAGGTTAAATCAGTGATGACATAGAAAAATTAATTACACAATTCAAGATTATTTAATTAATAGAGGAAAACAGGGTTAATGATGCAAATGAAGTTAAAAGGGGATTAATGATGCCAATAATGGAAACATGAAGTCTTAAGATGTGTGATATGCGTTAAGCCATTTTTACATGTCTACACTAATTAAATAATATTATTATTTAATTATGGATATATCCTCTCAACTAAATTCAAATACTAAAGTGATCCAAATGACACTTATCCCTCACATCCCTCATGTCTTCCATATTCTCTCCACCAACTTCCAAGAATAAAGGGGTCCTAAGTACAGTTGTCCCCTACATCCCACATGTTTGTAACTACTTACTATTTTGGTAAGTGCATTCTATCCCTTCACATTCCAAAAAAATTCATCATAACCATCTATTTCTTCCTTAATCTTATGTAAGTCCTCTCATTCATCTTCCACTATTAATATTCCCATCATATCTCCACCATTAATTGCCTCTCCAAAAAATATATAACTTTAGGAAAAATCTCATCCATTTCATCCATTTTTTTTGCTAACTAAATCTTATATAAAAAAGTTCCTTTTGAGCAAGAACACACATATAGCAAATCAATCATTAGAGAAAATCACACTAAAAAATAGAGTTCATATTAATTTTGCATAAATCAATGCTTTCTTTCTTTCTTTATTTTGAACTTCATTTTCTTCTCTATCTAAGGATTGAAACATTTTTTAATAGGGAGATTTCTTGATTGTTTATTTTTCCTACATGATTTATAGACTAATACTTACACATATAATTTCTTATGTTGGATAAAAACACATTTGTTAGATTTTACCTTTGTATTTCTAATATTTTGTTATGAGTATGTCCAATTTAAATATTGATATTCCTATATTCATGTGGTTTCTCAAATTTTGTTCTCATACTTGATAAATTTCATGTATTTTCTACGATATTATTTATGTGTATCACATTCAATGTCTATTTACTACTTGGGGAATTTATTTGTGTCTTTCATATATATTATAATTTATAATTTACTAAAAATATCTAAAATTTCTCAAATATGTATAATTTTTTTGTTGGAGTGGATAGATAACCCCATATCTCCCAAAAATCACCCACATCTAAAAAACCAATAAAAAATGAGAGATCAAAGCAACTAATTCTCTATCCAACCAAAAGATAATGATTAAATTCACACAAGTATTGCACAAGCATTTGATATTGAGATTAACTTGTAACTATAATTGTATTTAATTAAATTATGGATGATTACAAAATGCAATAATGAATAGTTATAAAAGGAAAAAAGTAAACCCTAGATGAGGATTTGATTAGATTGCATGACAAGTGTCTTAATCTCAGGGAATGGGACAACTTAACCTATAAATAACCCAACATAATAATAAAAAATAACTCCTAAGTTTATCTTAAGTGAATAAAGTAATAAGGGACCTAATAATTAACAATTGATTAATTAATTATCAAGTGATGTCCTAATTACTCCAATACCCCCCCTTAAGATCAACTTAGGGAGAAGCTAAAAACCCTGATGAAGAATATAATGATAGATGAGTGGATGGGTATCAACTAGCAGGATTGATAAGGTACCCATGTATAAATAAATGAAATCTCATAACCAGTTAAAAGTATAAAATCACATAGGTAAAAATACTCTCCAAAGGAGAGAAAATTAAATTACACTAGTGAAAGAAGGATAGAAGAAATACCTAATGTGACCCTTAAAGGAATAATTCTAGAACACAAGTACAATAAATTTCACCCCAATAGGAGAGATAAAATGAGGATATGAATCCCCCATAAAGAAAAAGCTCATATGCTAATGATGAATGCTTGAACATAGAACATAATTAATTTCCTACAAACATCCATTCTCATTTTATTAAGAAATATATCCATTAGTTTTTAGAGATTCCATTCCTAAAAGAGGGAAGAATCATGAATCCAAATCCAAATGATGTGTGCCTTTGAGAACTACTCATGTATCTACATGTTAGAAAGGGATGATGTAAATCCAAAAACCTATGAAGATTGATGTAGAAAATCTCCAAAGATAATGAAGATGATGGTGGGCTAATAGTGATGATGTGTTTGTCAAGAAATAGGAGATGAATATCCTCAATGTAATCCTCCAAATCTACAATCCAAGACTCTACAAACAAGGATGATGTGTTTGCAAGACATGAATCCCACATAACTATGTTTGGAAAAAGATGGATGTCTTGTTGCACTAAATCAATAGGGACCAAGGATGTGGTGATGTCAAATTGATCAATAAAAACATAAGATAGTGATGTAGTATCTATTTGAAGAGTCGAAACATGAAGACAAGTCTATAAACCATCATAACATGCAAGACTTGTGATATAATCAAGCTCCTCTAAAGTATCATCATTAAAGGGTGTGCAATCTACAAATGCATGAGGAATGAGACAATATATAGCAAGATCCTTTGGGAATGGAGATATATGATGATCTCCATGGATCTCCCAAAGTTTGGTACAAAGTGTGTGGGGACAATCAATGTCTAATACAACACACATAATGCTAAGATTAACACTAGAAAAAATCACTCCTACAACATGATCATTGATAATACCCAATGTTGAATAACCCTTTAGTGTGTCTGGAGTAGGTATGATTCCATAAATATAAAGAAAAGGATAAAGACACTTAATATGGTTAGGATGTGCTATCGCCAAGACTCATAGTTATCTTTTTCTAGGATGACCACAAAAGGATGAATAAAAACCCATGATACTTCCTCAAATGAAAAAAAAAAACTTGAGTGCATTCAAAGAAAATCAAAACAAAGCAATCTAATGCAAAAATCCTTTCAAGGTGTCAAGACATCTAAGTAATTAAAAAAATATGAAATCACAAAAAATGAATAAAATGTACCTAGGGAAGATCTTGGAAAAGTGCATGAATGGATTTGAAGAGCTCTAAAATACTTTTCCAATGTCATTGGAATCACAAAAATTGGGAATACAAGAAAAAAATTATGATCTTGGAAGCACAAAATGAATATTTGACTTTGAGTGAGTGTAATATAAACTATAAGAAAAAATTGATCATGAGACCTACACAACTAGAAAGTTCTCGGAAATAGCTTTCCAACAATATCCCATTTTCCCAATTTCAACATAGTATGCCCATGTTATCTCAAAACAAAAAAAAGTATAAATCCTTTATGGAAAGTTAGGGCTAGGAGGGGGGTAAGGGAATTGGCTGTACAACTAATGTCATGCTAACATCAACATGATGTCAATGAACATTCTTAGAATATTCTTTACACCTGGAAAATGATTTTGTCCCCTAAAATATAATTCTGTTAGAATATTTTAGATTCCATCTAGTAATTTCTCCTATACTACGGTCACCAGTGTTAGAATATAATTATTTAGATGGAATATTTCCTCAATTATTATGGGCACTGAAGATCTTAGTTGAGCATTGGATATTATTGTTAGCATTATCATCAAACAAATTTACTTGACTGATTGGTTGAGCACTGTTGGGTTGAAATTGTTATTAATCGAATTGTAAAGACATCGATGGAGTAGTAGGGTTCAAAATGGGGTGATGTGAACCTAGTCCTAGCCAAGGTTGTAAAATCAACAATGACCTATGTTTTGATTTTTTTGAAATTTTCTTTATATTTTTTTATTTTTGCAAAAAGTAATTTTTTTTTTCTCACCCAAATGAAACATATAAAATCACTACACAATAATTAATGTAGTAGGGCCATAAAAATCCATATGGTTTTATGGATTTTGTATAGTGGTCCCTACTATAATTTCTTTTCTTTTTTTGGAACTACTCCAAATTTGATAAATGGATAGGCGATCTTAGGGTTTTTGGCTCTTTTAGACTCAATGATGATGTCCATTTTACTCTTAGATGAGCTGATTTTTCCCTCAATACTAGACCTCTTAGAATTTATATGGGAAGTGATAGATCGGGTTCTTTAATACCATTTTGGAGTGGATGGATAAACCCCATAGCTCCCAAAAATCACCTACAACCAAAATGCCTATAGAAAATGAGAGATCAAAAAAAATATTTTTGATGCAACCAAGAGAGAATTATTGAATCCACACAAGTATCACATGAGAATTGAGATTAACCTATTGTTGTCACATAAAATTGCACCCTAGTGAACATAGACTCAACTTTCTAATATCACAATTGAAATGAACTCAAGGTGTGGGACCTTGCAAGTTGAGGTGAAGTCTTTTGAGAAGGTTAGATTCCTTTTCTAATCAAAGTGTAGATGTGTTCTTCCAACCCAACACATGAAATTCTACCAATACCCTATTCTAACAATTCTTAAGGAAAAGGGATATAAATAATGCATAAAAGGGAAAGGGGAGGTGATACACCAAGATATAATATGTTTCTTCCTACATGTAATTGTACAGAGTATCAAAAAAACCATATGAAGAAGCTTACATAATTACCTATTTCATTAGTTTTATAAGAAAGCATGAAGGCTTGGGTCTGGAAGATCAAAAGGGGTAGAGATTACCCATAATCAACACTTACACCAAGTTGGCACAATCATACAACCTATAAAAATGATAAATCTTATAGATGTATAGAGGTATCAAACATTACACAACGTACAATCATATAGAAGAGGTAAAAACAATGGTTTTATTAACAAAAATACATGAAAGCCAATTTTTACAGTTGCAAAATGTAGAGTGTAGTGTCTCCTAGAGAAAAATTTTGGAGCCAAAGGAAGAACCCTTAAATGTATACAATGCTTGCCTTTATAGTTTAGGCATAACTTAGATGCTTTAGATTAAACCCTAACCTAACTAGGGTTAGTAGCCAAAATAAATTTGATTTGATCAAATATGGATGATAGGGCCATCAAATCCTAAGTTGAAGATAGGCTTGGATAGCCCTGACATGAGCACCATACCTCTACATTGAATTCTCTTTAGAACAAAGATGAAGAACTCCCATGGAACCCACTATGAAATCTAGCCTGCAATAGAAAGGATGTCTCTTCCATACATAAAGGAGCATGGGCATCACTTTTTCATTGTAAATGGTATGGAAATCTATGAAGAATAAGCCCTAAAATGAGAAAATCCAATCTTGGTAGCTGAAAATGTCAATCATTACTACAAGTGCTCCCATGAATGGTATGCTTAGCCTTTGAAAAATTTAAATTTGGGTCGTAGATCATCCAAAATCAATGATCATGCTGGCTCTCACTAGAGGTTTAAATCTTGTTAATCAATCTAGAGGATGTATCATCAGATGGTCAATGCATTCTTGAAGACCAATGCAAAATATTAAACATTGGCATATGGAGAAAATACAGTGTGAAGGGAACATGTTCTCCAATAAGTGAGCATGTAACCCTTACTTTTCATCCACCCCTATATTAGTTCCCTTTGGGGAGAATATTCACCTTATGAGAATGTGTTGAAATGAGAAGCCACCACCTATCCACCACCCTTGACCTTATACCATTGAATTCATTTTTTTTTTATGTTGGGGAAATGAATTTGTGTTGCAAAGATGCTTAGCATTGAAATATAGAGCCAACATGCATGCATCGATTCATCCATGAATGCCTTAACACATTCTCTCTTTGCACTCAGTTCATGAAAATACGCTCCACAAAGGGTATGCACTATAATGGGAAGACACCACCTATCATCATCTCATGCACAAATGCCTTAGCACATTCTCACTTTGGACTCAAATCATAAAAATTCACTCTAAAGAGGGTATGCATTAGAATGGGAAGATACCACCTATCATCATCTCATCCAAAAATTCCTTAGTGCATTCTCGCTTTGCGCTCAATTCATGAAATTGCAATCTAAAGAAGCCTTATGCTGTAATAAAATGATGACATGTAGCCCCATCTTATAGATACTACTTGATACATTTTTTTCTATGCACTAGGAGTAAAGGAATGCATTGTGAAGAGGATATGCACTGCTTTAATAAAATGACATGCATCCATCATTTATTGCCTCCATCGCTCAACACATTCTTTCTTTGTGATGGGGAAGTGAAAATGCATTGTGAAGGAAAAATGTGTTGCCACTTTGCAAAAGAACCTAGATGGGAAGAAAAATGAAAAGAGAAGGGAAAATCCATCCTTGGGATATCTTTTGCAAATGGGTATTTCAATGTAGCTTGGAAAAGAGGGAAAAAAACTATCATAGGTCCTTTTGGGGCATGATGGACCATTTGAATATCTCAGATCAGCTTTTTGTGATGGATCATACAAAAAAGGATTGGTGGGATAAAGTGTCAACACCTATAATTACAATTGAATTGAATGGAAAGATGGATGATTACAAAATATAATAATGAATTCTTATAAAAGGAAAAAGAAAACCCTAGATGAGGATTTTATTAGATTGTGACAAGTGTCCTAATATTATACAATGATACAACTTAACCTATAAATAACTCAAAAATAAAAAATCACTCCTAAGTTTAGCTTAATTGAATATAGTAATAAGGGGCCTAATAATTAAGTAATGATTAATTAATTATCAAGTGATTTCCTAGTTACTCCAATAATTTACATCTTATGGATAATTTAGCATTTGTAATGAAGGCATCCTTACCATCTTCAAGAGGGATTCTTGTTCCAATATTTTTTTTATTTGATATAGAAAATATATTTTAAAAAAAGATCTCTTTCAGATTATGATGTAATATTTTTTTTGTAGTCTAGATTCTATTTTTTTTCTCTAGAAAAAATAAAAAAATGATGTTTTTGAGGAGAACCTAAAATATATTACACCCACAACTATAGTGTATAATACAATTAACTCTAGGAATGTTCTAGAAATATAATAATAATAATAAAAAGTCTATGTATATGTGACTATCAAATGAGAAATAAATTCAAGTGTAGCGAATGAAATATATATCACTAGAAATAAAGATCTTGGAAATTACATTGTAAACTAATAATTAAAGTGTTCCTCTAAGTTGTGACAAGAAAAGGGTTGGTGATTACTTTGGATCTTTCCAAAATGATCAATAACCTAGATTGGTCTTTTGATCTCCTTTAATAATCAAATGATTTAAGAAAATATATTTATGTGTTTTCTCCTATCCTATATACATATCTATGTACATCTAGGACTAAAAATAACTCAAAACAAATTAAATTAAAGAGAAGAGAAGTATATTAATCACTGTCCTAGAGTATGTGAAAATCAAAATTTAAAATATGTATAATCCAAAGGTGTTAAGAAAATAGTGCAATATATAAAAATAAAAGAAAATGATAGGAGAAAGAAAAAGAAATAATATCATAAAAAATCAATATTTTACAATGATAGTGGGTTATTCTCATTGAACCCAATAATTTTAGTAGGATCCTAGAATATTGTAATGTATTATAGATTTTTTGAAGATATCAAAAATCATAAGAAATTAAAAAAAAATAAGTGGGAAAGAGAAATCCCAATTCAAGATCTTAATAATTTTAAAATTTGTTTTTTGGTAAAGGAGTTAGAAAATATATTATTGGACTGAATAAGGTGAGAAAGATGATAGTTATTGTGATCCTAAATGTTAGTCCAGTTCTAAATATGCAAAATAACTAAAATGCAATGAGGAAAAACACAAAGGGACACCTCAAGATTAGCCTAAGGAATAATAAAGCAAAGAAATAAAAATAAAATGAAGATTATTAGATGATTATACCTTCTTTGCTGCTGAAACTCCTTGGTTGGCCCTTGATTTTGATTGCTTTGTGTGCTCCTTGGATGGATCTTGATGTGGTTAAATGCAAGATTTAGCTATATGGTTGGATGCAAATGCAAATAGATAAAATGGATGGCTAGATGAGTGCACAAAATGACAACATTTAGTTGCAAAATGACTAAGTGTTCCCAAATGCCTTAGAGGAGAGGGTATTTATAGAGGAATTTGAATTCTCTAGAGAATTTAATGGTTGATATTTTTCCAACAAGGCCAAGATGAAGAGCTAAGGTGAGTTGAGGACTCACAAGCCCTCACATTTTGACATGTGGAATGTGAAGTGGCTAAGGGTGAGATGATGTGGAAGTGGGGTGGAATAAGGACAAGTGATGTGTAAGAAGGACATGTACCTTAAAAGTACATTGGGAGATGAGAAGATTCCTTGGAGGAATAAATGTGAATTACAAATTCACATGCTTGGGAGAATCTAGTGGATAAGAGAGGGTCTCCAAAAAGGTGGGAGTTTGTCACATGTGACTTGATGTGACAAGTCAAAGATTCTAGAAGATCTGGAAGGAATAAAAGTGAATTAAAATTCACATGGGGAAGAGAGGAGCCTTGGATGAATAAAAAAGGAATTAAAAATTCCTTGGGGGATGGGGAGAGTTGACCAAGGTACTGATTAGGCTTAACTAATCAATAATTAGAGGATAATTAGGGGTTAATGAGGATTAGAAGCCAACTTGCAAAAGTTGAGGATGTGACACATCCTAATCAAGGATTAGGCATGTGCACATCCTTAATGAAGAGATTAGGAGATGGATTAGGATTAGATGAAAATGACATGTGAGACATTAAATAAATGTAATATTTATTTAATTCATTTGATGAAAAGGGGATTAAGGAGGTAAGGTAAATACCTTAGGGATTTGGTAGAATTAAGGATATTAATTAAATATTAGTAATATTACTTAATGCAAATAATAGGATGTTTAGATGAAGGGGGATAAATTTGGATAAATTAAGTGTCTACATTTTTCCCCTCTTTGAGATGGTGTTAGAAGTAGCATCATTTCAAAGAATATTAAAATATAGAACCCAAAAGAAGATGGTTAGATTAGGAAAGATGCCCTAGTCATCAAAGGGAATAAATATGATGGGGGTGAAGATGAAGATTAGGGATAAGGATGCCCCCTCGAGAGGACATGCAGGTTTAAGAGAACGCGGGTGTGCTCTCGAAATGAATGAGATGATGAAATGGGAGATGAGGAAAATGATGCAAAGGGATGGATATGAAAGGATGAAAATGTGACAAGAGATTGGGAAGCACAAATGGATGCAAGGACGAAGGTGATGCTGCCCTAGTCAAGCTACAAGCGAGAATGGGTGGATGAAGGATCGAATGTTGTCAATGAGGGAATGATATATCTCGAAACAACACGAGGATAGGGAAGGATACATTCCAATGAGTGTTGATGAGGGAAGAATACATCCCAAAACAAAATGAGGATAGGTAAGGATACGTCTCGATAAAAAGGGTTGTTGATGAGGGAAGGATACATCCCAAAACAACACCAAAGGATAGGGAAGAATACATCCCAATGATGAGGATGATTGGATCAAGGATTGTAACAAGGCTGGGGACAAGACCAAGGATGAGATTAGATGATTCAGGCTAAATGGAATGGATGGGGATTAGATAGAGATGTGAGATAAGGATGAAGGATGAATGGATGGGGATACATGCAAGATGATAGAATGGAAAATGAAATGCAATCCTAATGCAATTTTCCATCTTCAGAGCATGTTTTGCTATAGCACAAGACACAAGATGCCAGGGTATGAAGAACCAAGGCCGATTCATGTCTAATGCATAAAACAAACAAAACAAACAAGAAAGCTATCCCAACACCCCAAAGTCACCATGACTTTGGTGGGGCCAGGTATTGGAATAACCACAAGCACCACGGATGCCCGGCCATAACAAAAGACCACAAGGATCTTGGTGGGTACTCATTAGGACTGAAGACACAAATAGATAAAAGATCAAGATATGCCCTATGGACCAATCAAAACCACACCATAATATGATGGATCATGGCAGCCTTGACAAGTGATGATAGGGAGCTCAAAAAGCGATAAACAAAGGCAAAAGTATCAAAGATCACAATCAATTTCAAATATCCTTTGCCATACAGGATCAAGAATGGATGGGATTGATCACGGTCTAATGGGAGGATGCATCTAATGAGACTAATGATGGTTACTAAACTAAAAGATTGATGGCATTAGGGTGTATTGAAACTAATTATATCTCCTTGGTGAGTGGTTGTTTGTTTTAAGAACCAACTATATAAGAGCATAGATTGATGACATGACACAAGGGAGACAAGACATGAGATTGACACACCCTAAAGACCTAGGGGCTCAGGGGTTGATCAAAGATTAGCCTTGCCTACGTGAAATATCAGAGCCCTTGTAGTTTGATAAAAGGATGATGACTGCCCATGGATAAAATTGGAAAGAGGATGATGGAGACCTTGATGGATGACCAAGAAAAAATGGACAAAAGTAGAAAGACCAAAGCTAGATGATAGAGGAGCCTTGGGGGTGGATCAAGTGATAGACCTTGCCTACGTGAAGCCGCAGGGGCAATGTGGTTAGACAAAAAGACCAAAAGACTGCTTGATGGATAAAGAAGGATGTAAAAGATGATCATTATAAGGGGATAAATTATGGGACTAATAATGAGGCAGGGATAGACCTGTGGATTGGATACAAGATGATGGTGAAACGCTGGGGAAGCTTGAGAATGGGATGAGTGGATTAAAATCGTAAAATAGATTGGGAGGATGATGAAGATGAATGATAGAAATGATAGAGGATGAAAAAGATGTAGCAAAAGTAAAGTAGCAATGAGAATGTCATGGCGATAGGTTGCATGGAGGGGCCTGCAAGCTGCAATGACAAAGGGGAATGTGGATGGGATGAGGATGAAATAATGGATAGAGATAAGGATGGGGATGGAAAGGATTTGGATGGATAGGAAGATAAGGATGGGGAGATGAAAGGGATACTAGGATAGATGGATAGGAAGATAAGGATGGGGAGATGGAAGGGATGTCATGGTAGATGGATAGGAAGATGTAGGGATGTTATGATAGATGATGTCTCCAAGGACTATGTTACAAAGGAAGTAGATTCCCCCATTCTAGATATGTCATGGATGATGAGGTATGAGGGATGGAAGATGAGTGGATGGGAAGATAAAGGAGGGAGAGAAAAGAATTAAAGAGGGAGGGGATAGGATGGGTAGCAAAGGAATGATATGATGCGGTATGGATGGAGGGAATGTATACCAAGAGGTGTCCAACGCATGCATAGATAGGTGCCCCTGTTTTGATCAAGATCGCAAGAAGGATGGAGGGATGGGAAATAAATGGGATATGATAGTAGGATACAAAAGATGTGGGATGGAGGGGATGAATGAAGAGGACATATAGCAGTAAGACAGGTGCATAGTTGGAAGCATAGCAGATGGAGGGAATGCATATCAGGAAGTTGCCCCCAAGTGTGGAAAAGGATGGATGGGGATTTATGCATGATGCATGTTTACCAGGTTTTCATCATGGTACTTATCCAAGGCGCTTATTTTCCAAGTTTTCACCATTGGACGAAGGATTTCTCTTTACTATTTTATTTTATTTTATTGACCATTTTTTTTCTTTTTCTGATTTTTCTATTTTTTTTGGATTTTTTTGACTTTTTGGATAGCATGCAGAAGGAGATGGATAAGGATAGTGATATGGATAAGTGGATATGTGAGAAGGATATGGATGAAGGAATCAAGCATTAAGTTCCATACAAGGTAGTAAGAGCCCATGTGTGAGGTGACTATTGGATGTTGGTACAATCTTATTAGGATAAATGGATTATGCAATAGGATGAATCAGAGGGATTTGATGGGGGAGGTATGTGGGATAATGGATGAGGGGCTGGAAAGGGTATGGATAGAATGATGGGGTAGGTGTGTGATGGGGTGGTGAGTTTAGGACCAACATTGGCACATGAGGTGGTGGATGTGAAAGGATATGAGGATTAATGGATGGAGAATGCAGGGATAATGGAGGAGACATGATAGTGAATATTGGGAAATAAGAACCCAAAATAGATTTAGGAGATGGAGGAAGTGTATGATTGGCTTTCAGATTAGCAACTTTGGATGTTGTTACAAATTTTCCATTTGAAGGCCTTACATCTTTTTTAGTTGGGATCCACATGGTTTTGATTTTTGCTTTGGTGGGCCTTTGCAACCTATGGATTTGAGTTGGATGTTGGATTTGATTTTTCTTTTCATCACTATGTTGTTTAGAGGGGACATGAGAAGATTGAGATTCATGTGGATGTTTAGATTGATACATTTTTATTTTGGCATCCAAAGTGCTTTTAATAGCAATGGGATGGTGTAAGGAGAAGGATTAAGGGAATTATGTGTAGAGGGAGGATGTGTGGGTACATGCCTTTGTTGATCCTGATTAGGAGACATGAGAGTGGGATGTTTATGATGGGCGGCATGGATAGGTAGTGGATGGGTGAAAGGATGAATATGACGAGATGGAGGATGTGATTTTGGGATATAAGGGCCCAAAACAGACACAGTGGGTGGATGTTTATGATGGGCAACATGGATAGGTAGTGGATGGGTGAAAGGATGAATAGGACGAGATGGAGGACGTGATTTTGGGATATAAGGACCAAGATGGATGGAGTAGATGAAGGGTGGGAGATGGTGGGTGGAGGGATGTAAGGACCCAAAATGGATGGAGCAGATGAAGGAGGAATATGGACAGTTGTTTTGAGGCGATACGATAGAGGAGGGATGGCAGAATATGATTTGGTGGAGCGATGGGAAGAGCTAACATTTCTTTTGGAAGAAGGATTGTTGAGGACATCCAGAGAGTTGTACAACATCATTAGATGCAAATCTTGGGGAAATGGGTCAAGACCTGCATGAATTTTTTTGGCAGGATGGAAACAAAATACCTTGCTCATGAAGGCCTAAACCTTTTCCTTGATAGTTCATTTTCTTGAGCATTTGATCTAGGACAGGATTTTTGTTATTCTGGAAGAATGATGTGAGTCCATTATTAGGTGGAGGAGGATAGGTGGTGTATATGTTTTGTTCTTCTTATGCAAGGAGACCACCATGGAAGAATGTGAGAGTACCAAGGGGATATACAAGTGGTGTTGGGATAATAGGTTTAGGCGATGGTGGAGGATCATCAGATGGAGATGAGGGAGTAGCGGCTTCTTGATCAGGACATGGAGTTGGTGAGAGATCAAGAGAGGGATTAGGTGACATGATAGGATCTAGATTTGTGGTAGCGAGTGATAAGGGCTCATGAGATGGAGATGGAGCTGTGGAATCTTGAGTGACAAGGGGATTATGGACTGTAGTGGATGAGGGATTATGATCTTGAGGTGGAATAGTTGGGATGGCCAGTTCTTGATGTAGAAGAGGGGATATGATATGCTTTCAACCAAACTCTTGGCATGACTCATTGTGTGTAGGAGGCATGACAATGGAGGCATGTTGGATGGGCTCTTCAAGTAGGTGAGGTGGAAGGATGGGGGATTCATGAAGTTCATCAGAGGGGCTTTCGATAATACTAGGAGTGGGAGGAGTGGATTGGATTTGCGGATCTATAATGGTTTGGGAGGGTCTAGGTGTCGGAGTGGATTGGATTTGGTTATTTTTGATGGGCTTAGTAGATCTCAGAGTAGGAGATGGTGGCTCAATGGGTTCGGAGGATGTGATGGTTTTGATGGTTTGAGTGGGTTAGGGATGATAGCATCAATGATAGTTGTGGGATGGAGAGGGGTCTCATCATTAGTGACCATGGAGGATAGATTGGGATGGAATTGTTCCACAATTTCAAGTGGTGGAGTGGGGGATGTCTTCTTTGTTATAAGTCCTTGGAGAACTTCTAGAGTGAGAAACTTGCATACTCTAGGTTGAGATGGCATGATATGAATAGATGGAGGATTAGGGATTGGTGGAGGACTAGGATTATGGATTGGTGGCCTAGGGTGAGATGGAGGAATGGGATTGGATGTAAGACTAGGAGTAGATGGGGGATTAGGATTAGATGGAGGGTTAAAGTAGGGATATTGTATGGTGAATTAAGATATGTGGATGGTGAATTAAGACAAGAGGATGTAGCTGGTAGATTTTAGTAAGGGTATTGGTATGGCAGATTAAGATGTGAAGACATGGATGTTGGATCAAGATAGAGAGATGTGAATGTTGGATTAGGGTATGTTGATGGGGTTGATTGGTATGGAGGATTAGGATAGTGTGACATGGGTGCAGGATTATGATAAGAGTATTGGGAGGGTAGATTAGGATAAGAGGATGTAGGTGTCGGATAAGAGGAAGGTGCTGATGAAGGATATGATGGATATGTGGATGAGGAGGATACTGGATATCTCTTGTCAAAGGTAGCATAAGGAGCATGATTAGGCATGGGTGAAGACATAATAGGATAGTTTGAAGGGGTGATTGGATTGTGGAAAGTGGGTGGAGAAAGCTTACTAGTGATGATAGCGTCAAGGGGATCTATTTCATATACTTCTTGATCGACAAGACTTTATTTATCATCATCGACATAATTAGGGTTTCCCTTGAATACTATTGATGGAGGATAAGGATTCATGATGATGAAAGGATAAAGAGGGAAGGTCAAAGATTTGAGATGGAAATGGACTAAAGCTCAAGTCGGGATTAAGGTGATGCTTAGATCAGGATTGGATTAAAGATTAGATTACGATGATTGGATGATGCAATGGGATTGATTCTGATTTGATTATTAAAGGATGACTATGACACTGAATCTACCTTAAGATGGAAGTAGATTGATTGGGTCGAAGGTGATTGGATAGAGATGTGACTAGATTGGATTGGATAAGATCGACTGATGGATAAGATAGGATGACAAACATGATGCTAAACCAAGTTTAGAGATTACCCTAGGTGACTTGGGATACTAATTGATCAGATTAAAGGATAAATGGATGATTACAGCACCAAATCCACCTTGAGATTGAAGGTGAATTGATTGGGCCGACGTTGATGATTAACTTAGGATGGATGAAAATACTAAGCAGATGTTGATGATGATGATCAATTTAGAAACCTAGGTCAATTTGGATAATAACCTGAAACAAAGTTCAAGGGATTTGGATGGGGAAACGATAAGGGATGTGTAACCTAGAGATGCTTGAGGATGATGTATCGATACGATTTAGATGATGAACGAATGAACTCAGAAAAATGCAGATGGACCAAAGCTTAGATTGGGATTAGATTAAAGCTCAAATTAGGATGATTAGATGATGTGATGGGATTGATTCTACACCAAGTTTTGGGGTTTAAAGAATGTAAGGTGCGGACAATCAAAATTTTCCAGATTTGGCAATTTTCAAAAATTGTCAAATTTTGCCATTTTAAGAAACTTCACGGACATACTTTTGAGATTTCAATTTTTCCCAAAAATGCCAAAATAAGATAGGATGAATTTCCAAATTTGAGACATGCATTCGAGTTATTACTTGAAATGATTTTTTTCAAAACTAAAAAACATAATTACAATTTAGGGGTCAAGAGATGAGAAAGTTTGAGGCCCCAACAATGTATGTGGCAAAAGGGGTCAACGAATCCCGCGTTTGATTTGGGAATTCACATGCCACCTCATAATGCAACCACTCGTAAAATTTTAGCTCAAACGGACAGCCGAGTCAAAAGTTATGGCCTTCAGAAGTTTCGACATAAAAATCAAAACTCTCAAAACAAAGTCTAGGTGATTGGGATGGATGATTTGATGATGAATATGGACTCTAATGATGTTCTAAGTAGCACTTATGCAATTTTGGTGATGAAACGATAACTTAGAAAAGGTGTTGATGATGGGAAAACGGGTGCTCGGAACAGATGAATGGCTCTCAGAACAAGGGGAAGAAGATTCGAAATAGACGAACGATTACTAAGAATGAGTGAATGAGTGCTCAAAATTAGGATTGGATTGAAAGATATGATGGGATTGGTTCCACTGGTCGGATTTGGGAACTGGATATGTTTGTTTTCCAAATTTTT
>VDFB02359715.1:0-14651 GCA_007258455.2 Sequoia sempervirens
GGGGAAAAGATTACAATGAAAGCAATTCATCCGCTGCGGCGGGCATCCACAGAACTGTGGGGATTCACCACTATGAGTGGGTATAAGTTATTACAATAAAATTAACCACACTGGCGGTAAACCATCCAGGGGACTTATGTGAGAAGATACAAAAAGAAATTGCAGCAATTAAAAACTGGAACAGTACTACTGTTTGCAGTTTGTACAAATGAATAATAAGCTGCAAAATTACTTAGAAATTACAATAATCTTCAAACACAAGATGGATAGATGTTTTTCAATGTTTGTAGAACTTTCTAACAGCAGATAATAAATCAGAAATTAGAACTACTACAATCTGATACAAAACTGTGAAACTGGAAATATCAATCTGCAACTATGAGAATCAATGAAATCTTCATAACTCACTCAATTCTTCTCCGAATGACGTGAAACGAGTTGCAAATGCACCGTACAAGTCTGGCGCCCAAGTTAGAATCCGGAAACAGCAACCAAAGTCCTTAATTTATTTGGCACGAATTCCAATGCAGCTCTAAATGGTACGGCCCCTTGAGAAAATCGACTTTGCAATATAAAATCAACAACTTCAAAATAAAATCTGATTTTTGGTGGAAGTTGGCGCCTCCAGTCAACAATTAGATTGCTCAAACACCCAGAACTAAATAAAAATCACTCAGCAAGATATGAACAGAAAACAGCGTCAGCTGTAGCAAAACCAGGAACTTCAAAACTGTAGAATTCACCAAAATTCTCAACCTTTATTGCTCAATCTGCTAGTCTGATGTGAGAAGCAGCAATGTTCCAACTAGGTGTTGTATTTCAAACACGAAATTGGGAATGGGCTAGGAGGTAGCATCCTCGAAGCAATAGCAAAATGTCCATAGTCATTTTGACAGCATAACAGTAAGGTAATTGATGGATATCAAATGCTGGAGTCATGTCTTCATTTTATAAGAATTGAGAAACTCTTCAACTTCCTCAATGGTACGCCAAAAGACAACTATTTGAATTCTCCTTATTTTCAAATTTCATAAAAATATATTCCTCATAAAGTGGCGTCCACTTTCCTCCAAGCATAAATTCAAAAATATAAAATATTAATATCACCTTATGACAAGGCGTACCCTTCAAGTCCCCTTTTTAAAACAACTTGCAAGTTGTATCCTTAGGCCAAGGGGGTCAATTGAAAAATATAACACTTATGCCAATACTTAGTAAATTTCAACAATTAAGGCTTGAGAGGAAGCTATTGAAACAACCAATAACATGCTCAACTGAAGTGATGACTGAAGACAACCAACTGCAAACTGCCACAACTATCATTTACTAAAAATAGTAAATAAAATGAAATGCTACAAAAGCCAAGCCCATGAAACCCTAATTTCCACCTCATTCCAGTCTACGAGTTCCAGAATAGACTGAAGAATGCCAATGCTGATCACTGATGAGAAGGGGACATTACAGTCCGTCCTCCTCGAAATTGCTTGTCCCCAAGCAACTGCAAAGATGGATGCAACAAAATCTGTTCACCTTCCCACGTAGCATCTTCAATAGGAAAATTCCTCCATCTAACCAAATATTCTTTGATTGTCCTTCTTCTCAAAGAACGTTCTCTAGTGTCAAGGATCTCTTTTGGAATCAACACTAAATGACCTTCCTCATCCAATGGAGGTAATTCTGATGTAGCCACCACATTGTGTCCAATTGCCTTCTTGAGGCGAGACACATGAAAAACATTATGTATTTTGCTTTCAGCTGGAAGTTCCAACTCATAAGCAACTTCACCCATCCTTTTGGTGATTTTGAAAGGACCATAAAAGCGTGGCTTCAACTTTTCTGCACCACTCTTCTTGAGAGAAGATTGTCTATATGGCTGAAGCCTCAAATAGACCATGTCCCCAACTTCAAAAGACCTTTCCACACGCTGCTGATCAGTGTATAACTTCTGCTGATTTTGAGCTTGTTGCAGATTTTCCTTAAGAGTTTTCAAGATGTCTTGGCTTTGTTGTAACATATCCAATGCTTGTGGGGCTCTACTATCACCAAACACTAGATCAACAAAGTTAGTAGCCTCATAACCATAAAGAGCCTTAAAAGGAGACATCTTAATTGACATGTGATAAGAAGAGTTATAACAATACTCTCCTAAATGAAGCCATTTAATCCAAGCTCGCTGCTGTCCTTAAACATAGTTCCTTAGGTAGCCCTCTAACCACTTGTTAACAATTTCTGATTGCCCATCTGTTTGTGGGTGATAACTTGTGCTTGGAGTAAGCACTGTCCCACTCGATCTGAAGATCTCCTGCCAAAAAACACTTAGGAACTTGCTGTCCCTATCACTGACAATTGTTCTAGGCAACCCATGCAAACGAAACACTTCTCTAAAAAACAACTCAGCCACTTGAGCTGCTGTAAATGAAGTGGTAACAGCAAAGAAATGAGCAAATTTTGTTAGTCTATCAACCACAACAAATATACAATCACGTCCTTGCACCTTGGGCAACCCGGTGATAAAGTCCATGGCAATACTCTCCCACTTCTGATTTGGAATAGGTAAGGGCTGAAGCAGACCAGCAGGAAAAGAGTGTTCATTTTTATTTCTTTGACAAATAGGACACTCCCTAATATAATTCAAGACTTCATCTTTCAAACCTTTCCAAGTGAATCTTTCACGAATCTGCTTATAGGTCTTGAAAATCCCTTGATGACCAGCAAGGGGAACATCATGAAAAGATTGTAGAATCTTTTTCTTAATCTTAGATTCTTGCACTAAAAAGATTCTATCTTTGTAATAAATTAATCCATCAACCAACTTATACCTTTCATCAACCAAATGACCTTCTAACAAGCTGGTTGCAAACTGATTTTTAACATAATCAGCAACAATTAATTCTTTCCAATCAGCTGATAACTCACAAATTGATTGCAAATGAGGCCTTCTAGAGAGAGCATCAGCAACTATATTATTTTTTCCTTTGACATATTCAATGTCAAAGTCATATGCTTGGAGTTTACTTACCCATTTTTGCTGCCTTTCATTCAATTCCTTTTGGCGCATAAAATGTTTAAGACTGTTGTGATCAGTCTTAACAACAAATTTACTTCCCACCAAGTATTGATGGAATTTAGACAAAGCATGTATGATGGCAAGCATCTCTTTGTCATAAATAGAGTAAGTTTTTTCTGCCCCTCTCAATTTTTTGCTCTCGAAGACAATAGGATGTTTGTCTTGCATTAGGACAGCTCCAATTCCTTCTCCTGAAGCATCACATTGTAATTCAAAAGGTTTTGAAAAATCCGGAAGTGCCAACACAGGACACGAACTCATGATTTGTTTAAACTTATCAAAAACCTCTTGTGCTTGCTTAGTCCAAAGAAAAGCTCCTTTCTTTGTAAGATCTGTCAAAGGTGCAGCTTGATGAGAATAACCTTTTACAAATCTTCTATAGAATCCACATAACCCTAAAAAACCTCTCAAATGAGAAATAGTCTTAGGAGTTGGCCACTCAAGAATGGCCCTTATCTTTTCTGGATCCACTTTCACACCCTTTGAGCTGATAATGTGGCCAAGGTATAAAAGTTCATCCATCCCAAACTCACACTTTGACTCTTTGGCGAATAAACATTCCGCCTCTAAAATGTTAAGCACTTCTTCCAAATGCTTAAGGTGCTCTTCCCATGACTTACTGAATATGAGAATATCGTCGAAGAAGATGAGCACAAACTTCCTCAATTGCTGTCTAAAAATCTTGTTCATACAAGATTGGAATGTGGCTGGTGCGTTTGTCAAACCAAAAGGCATGACAAGGAATTCAAAGTGCCCAAAGTGGCATCTAAACGCTGTCTTTTCAATATCCTCCTCCCTCATTTTGATTTGGTGATAGCCCGAACGAAGATCAATCTTTGAGAAGAACATTGCCCCATGGAGCTCATCAATAAGCTCATCAATCCTAGGGATAGGATATCTATTCTTGATGGTTTTCTGATTTAATGCGCGATAGTCAACACACATACGCATTGTACCATCTTTTTTTTTGACCAGCACTACTGCTGAAGCAAATGGACTCTTGCTTGGTCTAATAAAACCACTTTCCAACAGCTCCTTGATGGCTTTTTCAATTTCATCTTTCTGCCTCTTTGGATAGCGGTAAGGTGTAGTAATAACTGGTTTTGCTCCCTCTTCTAACTCAATCACATGCTCAGAACCTCTTTCAGGAGGTCTTCCAGGAGGTAAGCTTCCAAAGACTTTGCTTTTCTTTGAAAGTAAGGTTTGAATATCAGGATGATATTGCCTTTTTTCCTCAACCGGATCAGCTGGTAAAACCATACATTCAGCAGCCCATTCAACCTGATCATGGCGGATCAGCCTTTCCATCCTTTTCAAAGAAACAATTCGAGGGCCTCCATTTGACATCCCTCTTAAAACAACCTTCCTTCCATTTGACTGAAATTTCAGCTCCATGGTTTGCAAATTCAAAGTGATCTCACCAAGAGATCGCAGCCATTGTATGCCCAACACAACATCAGTGTCTCCTATACCCACCACATAAAAATCATCCTTAATTTCATGATTCCCTAATTGCAAAGATAGGTTAGGAATTCTCCTTGTGCAAGATATAGTGAAACCATTAGCAACCATTACTTTGAAACCATCAAAATCTTCAGTCTTCAAACCCTTTCTAGCAACTAGCCCTTCATCAATAAAATTGTGAGTTGCTCCGGTATCAATTAGAGCAACTATCCTTTGTGAATTTACAACTCCATGAACCCTAAAAGATTCATTCTTTTGAAAACTAGATAGTTGTGCAAAAGCACTACCATCTCCAACCTCTTCAGACTTGTCTTCTTGAACTTCTTCACCTTCACTACTTGCTGATTCGTATTGCTGATCAGACGAATCAGATTCTGATCCATAATCAGAATAGCCCTCCATTTGAACTACTTTGCCTCTTCCATAGCAACGGTGGCCTTTCACCCAAGGCTCACGACAAGTGAAGCAAACTCCATCCTTTCTAAGCTGTTCTTTGAGCTCTTAGGACAGCCTTGGTGGAAACTTCTTGGGCAGATTTGAAGAAAACTTTTTATCCTTCTTATGGCTGAATGGTTTTGAGTGAAATTTAGGCCTTGGGGCTGCCAACTCCATGCTCCTAGCTTTCTTGATAGCTTCATCTAGTGTTGGAGGATCAAATGCTTTGACCCAACCCTTCAAAGGCTCCATTAAACCTTCAGCAAAAAGTACTACAAATCTTCTTTCAGTAATGTTTGGCACCATTACTGACAACCTCTGAAAATCAGCCACATAACTTTCTAAAGATCCTTGCTGTTTCAACTGTGCCAATTCTCTAAATTTCAATTCCGGATCTTTGGTGTCAAATCTCTCAATCAGCTTATTGGTAAACTCTCCATATGTGCGAATAAGGTTATGGCCAAGAGTGACCAAACCGTGAGTCCACCATTCATGAGCTATGCCATCTAAATGCAAGGTAGCAAATTTGATAGCATCTTCTTCTGGCATAGGTCTAAGAGAGAGGTAGTTGTCTAACTTTTGCACCCATGACCTGGCTGTACACTTGTTACTACCATCAAAATGTTCCATAGTGATCTTTCCCAATGCTTGGTAAAAATCATTTCTAGGGCCTGCAGGAGGACGTTGATCATTCCTACCACCATTTCTCCGACTCCTTTGATTCATGAATTGATCAAAGGTCCATGCTCCTCTCAAGTCAAGAGGTAAAGAAACATACTCCATATAAGCTTGACGAGCATCATCAGCAAAGTTTGGAGTAGCCTCAACTGGTTGTTGC
This sequence comes from Sequoia sempervirens, assembly GCA_007258455.2. NCBI lineage: Eukaryota > Viridiplantae > Streptophyta > Pinopsida > Cupressales > Cupressaceae > Sequoia > Sequoia sempervirens. Next base: position 5,805 of record VDFB02359715.1, read on the forward strand.
TCTTCCCTTGGTGTGAAAACGGGAAAGAGGGGTCTAGAGGATGACCCACTATGAATTGTAGTATGCTGACCTACAATTCTGTCTCTAGTATTCACCTCAGGACTGCCACTATTATTATTTCCATTTACTCCACTACTTTCTCCAGCTGAGTTATTTTGGGGCTGAATAATACTCTGAGCTGCTTGCTGATCCAACTTGGATAATAAACGGGACATCATGTCTATCATCCCGTCAAACTTCTTCTCCACTCTATCCCTCTCTTCATTATCTCTTCTTACTGAATCTGACATTATTACAGTTGTGTGATCAACCACTTCCACTGAATTATCTGAACCTTCCACTGTTTTACCAAGGTCTCTTAGAGCTTCTGAGAAGGTATCTGCCTCTGGAACGGGCGGAAACTGATGCTGATTTCTGGCCTGACTTCTGGTGTATGGCCTAGTGTCTTTTTCACTCATCAGTTAACTACTGCAATCTGCCACAGGATGGCAGGGTCTTCTGCTCTGATACCACTGAAATATGCTAACCAATTTTTTTGAAGGAATAACACAAAATAACCAGCAATAGATGATTGGATTAGCGTTAGCCTCAAATCAAAATCTGAACTTGAATGGAAGATACTGAACTTGAACTGAAGAAACTGAACTTGAATAGAAGCACTACTCAACGTCAAGAATGTGCATTCAAGATCCCACTGAGGGCGAGGTGCTAACATATGACGGAGTCTAGAAATTGAAATTAAGAACTATCAGGCGGATAACCAGCCATGAGAAACAATTCCACGCTACCACCAAACAGTGGGGGGAAAAGATTACAATGAAAGCAATTCATCCGCTGCGGCGGGCATCCACAGAACTGTGGGGATTCACCACTATGAGTGGGTATAAGTTATTACAATAAAATTAACCACACTGGCGGTAAACCATCCAGGGGACTTATGTGAGAAGATACAGAAAGAAATTGCAGCAATTAAAAACTGGAACAGTACTACTGTTTGCAGTTTGTACAAATGAATAATAAGCTGCAAAATTACTTAGAAATTACAATAATCTTCAAACACAAGATGGATAGATGTTTTTCAATGTTTGTAGAACTTTCTAACAGCAGATAATAAATCAGAAATCAGAACTACTACAATCTGATACAAAACTGTGAAACTGGAAATATCAATCTGCAACTATGAGAATCAATGAAATCTTCATAACTCACTCAATTCTTCTCCGAATGACGTGAAACGAGTTGCAAATGCACCGTACAAGTCTGGCGCCCAAGTTAGAATCCAGAAACAGCAACCAAAGTCCTTAATTTATTTGGCACGAATTCCCATGCAGCTCTAAATGGTACGGCCCCTTGAGAAAATCGACTTTGCAATATAAAATCAACAACTTCAAAATAAAATCTGATTTTTGGTGGAAGTTGGCGCCTCCAGTCAACAATTAGATTGCTCAAACACCCAGAACTAAATAAAAATCACTCAGCAAGATATGAACAGAAAATAGCTTCAGCTGTAGCAAAACCAGGAACTTCAAAACTGTAAAATTTACCAAAAATTCTCAACCTTTGTTGCTCAATCTGCTAGTCTGATGTGAGAAGCAGCAATGTTCCAACTAGGTGTTGTATTTCAAACACGAAATTGGGAATGGGCTAGGAGGTAGCATCCTCGAAGCAATAACAAAATGTCCTTAGTCATTTTGACAGCATAACAGTAAGGTAATTGATGGATATCCAATGCTGGAGTCATGTCTTCATTTTATAAGAGTTGAGAAACTCTTCAACTTCCTCAATGGTACGCCAAAAGACAACTATTTGAATTCTCCATATTTTCAAATTTCATAAAATAATATTCCTCATAAAGTGGCGTCCACTTTCCTCCAAGCATAAATTCAAAAAATATAAAATATTAATATCACCTTATGACAAGGCGTACCCTTCAAGTCCCCTTTTTTAAAACAACTTGCAAGTTGTATCCTTAGGCCAAGGGGTGGTCAATTGAAAAATATAACACTTATGCCAATACTTAGTAAATTTCAACAATTAAGGCTTGAGAGGAAGATATTGAAACAACCAATAACATGCTCAACTGAAGTGATGACTGAAGACAACCAACTGCATACTGCCACAACTATCATTTACTAAAAATAGTAAATAAAATGAAATGCTACAAAAGCCAAGCCCATGAAACCCTAATTTCCACCTCATTCCAGTCTACGGGTTCCAGAATAGACTGAAGAATGCCAATGCTGATCACTGATGAGAAGGGGACATTACATTCAGACTCCTTAGATTTCAAGAAGTAAATCCAAGTCTTCCGAGAGTAATCATCAATGAAAGTTACATAATACCAAAATCCACTCAAAGATGCCACAGACATTGGTCCACATGAATCAGAATGAACAAGATCTAAAATTCCTTTTGATCTACTGTCACTATTATGGAAGGGACTCTTGATATTCTTACCAAGTGCACATCCTCTGCAAATGCCATCGTGCTCCAGACTAAGCTTTGGTAGACTAGTAACCATCTTCTCCATAGATGGAAGAGCTTTGAAGTGTAAGTGAGCAAGTCTCTTGTGCCATAGCTCACTTGAACTGATAGAGTCATGCAATAATGCCTAAACTGGATGAATAGAAAGTCTATATAGGCTCTGTTGACGAACACCAATCACACGAGCTGTTTTGATATTAGAGTTCTTAGGCCAAGAAAGAACTTTCCCTACAGAAAAAGCAACCTGGTACCCTTTGTCCTCCAATGTTGAAATGGAGACAAGGTTTCTTTTGATTCTTGGTACAAACAAAACATCACTCAAATGAAGAGGGATGCTAGAATCTAGATGAAGAGAGGTGGTCCTAGCTCCTTTTACGGAATAACAAGCATCATCTCCGATTATCACTTGCAAGTTGGTTTCTCTTTCTACCAAGTCCGAAATATGCTTTTGATATCCTGTAATGTGACGTGAAGCACCGCTATCAATCAACCAAGTGTCATTGTAGGTTGGAACATTGCTTGAAAGAGCGGAGATGAATAGAAATCCCCCTGAGTTGTCTCTAGATTCCTTTTGAGGTGACACATCATCAACATTTGTAGTAGAAGCATGTTGCTTTGGTTTTGATATGCAATATCGAGCATAGGGACCGTACTTGCCACACCTTAAACATTGAATGTGGGAGAGATCCTTCTTCTTTGGTTCAGGAATAGAATCTGATTTCCTGTCTCTATTCCTCTTGAAATTGCCTTTTCTCCCTTCTCTTCCTTTCCTTCTAGAAGCTTGAGCAACAAGGATATGATTTTCTTCATTATGAGAGTTTCACCCATTTCCTCTTGTTGCCAATTTGGATTCCTCTTGAATGCAATCAGCTCGAAGACGATCAAACTTTGGCAACTTAGATCTCCCACTAATACTTTGGGTAAAGGGCTCCCAAGATTGAGGAAGACCATTCAATGCCAACATAACCAGGTCTCTATCTTCAACTATATCTCCAATGGCGCATAGCTGATCTCTCAACTCGGCAATCTTCATGAAGAAGGAGATGACTGAATCTCCTTTAGCCATTTTTATATGATGGAGCTGTTGTCTCAAGGCAAGAGCTCTGCTGGTATTGTTGATCTCATACAATCCTTGTAGAGTCTCAAACATATCTTTGGCTGTCTTCATCTTGGAGATAATTGGCACTAGATGATCCTTTACGGAGTCTATCAAGATCTTCCTAGCCTTCGTGCCATTCTTCTTCCATTGAGTTTTCTCAGCATCATTAGATGGCTTGGGAACATCATTTTCCACGAAGTCTAGAAGACCATTTTCTTCTAGTGCAATAAGAACTCTGAATTTCCAAGAGGTGAAATTTGATGCACCATCAAGCCTATCTTCAACCTTGACTCCGTTCACCATCTTCGATACTTAGATAGATTGCCAAGGATAAGAAGAAGACTTCGCTGCTTAAACAAATCTGATCTGATCTTGCTTAAACCCGCTCTGATACCATGTTAGTTTTAGACCAGAAATGAAGATAAGCATAAATACAAAATGATGAACAACATAACACAACAAATACCCATGGAAAACCCTCCTCGAGGGAGAAAAACTCAGCCAAAAATATATCTCTTATATATTGAATGAAAAGAGCAGAAATCTGCTTACAACTTGGGCCAAACACAAGGCCGATCTTATGCAATGAAAGATAGCACCTCTCCTAGATGTGAATATACAATCAAATATGATTCCTCCTTTATATCGATCTGCTTGATACAAAAAAATGATCTGCTGCAAATGTGCGAACTCCTTCTTGAAGTGTGAATTTATTTGTGAATTAATTGATAGATCAAATGAATGATCATTGCCTTCTATAAATACAAACCAAGGTGTCTTTTAATTTGAGTCAGCCTCATTTAGAAACAAGGTGACTTTTTCAATTGGGTCGGCCTCATAAAAAAATAAAATAATTCTTTATAGCAAGTCTGACTTGCTTTGCGAATTTATTTATTTATCATTTATTATTTAAATTTGAGAGACGAATATCTCCCGCTGCTATAACATCAACAAACGAGAGCATCAACGAGAGCAACAATAGTGAATCAAAGACGGTTCAAGCTTTAGAGAAAGACATGATGAGATTGATGGAGCTCAAAGCCGAGAAAGAATGTACAAAGTAAAGCACAAAACAATAACACTAATGCATCTTCTCATGGATATCGTAATAGATGGGGAAATAATAGTTGGTTCAACAACAGTGGACCAAAAAGTAGAATTTAGTATGACGCTAAGGGAAGACCAATGATCTAGTGCCACAAATGCAATGAATGGGGTCAGTTTGCCAGAGAATGCCAAAGCAATCAAAATAAAACAGGAATGTTGTGCAAATGGTGTGGACCGAGTGATCATGAAGACATTGATTGCCTCAAGGAAAAAGGCATTAACATGTTGAAAGTAGAGGAGCAAGATCAAGCTGTTCTAGCAATCACTAGAGCACAAACAAAGAAGGTGGTATACCAAACCTTTGTACAGAAAAGGAACAACTTTGAGAAGCCAAAGTTGAAGTAGAATAGGCGATGGCAAAAGAATGAAGAACCTCCAATGGAATTGCAAGTACCTCATTGCGGTCGAAGTCAGAAAAGAACATAGTGTGCAAGTGCTACAGACAACCATACCAATCAAGGTGACATACCTACTTCAAACCATGCTACAACTGAGAGTGGCAATCACAAACATGGTTGGTGATGATCAAAGTTGGTGATAGGAAGGTTGAAGCTGCCACCCAAAGGTGAATAAGCCATCGACCCAATGCTACTAACACTGAACATGGGGAAGAAGCTAGTTGCCATCCAAATAGAGATTATGGGGAAGAACTTGACAAACACTATCATTGATGGAGGATCGGGAGTTAATGTACTAGTCGAAGATACATGGAAGTGTCTGGGAAAGTCAACCCTCTAGCCATCGACATTGCAATCAGTTGGTGTCAACCAGCATGGTATTAAGCCATTGGGAACGTTGATGGCGCAAAAGGTGACAATCGGGACCCAACCGTTCCTACTGAACTTCGTTGTCATCTTGTTGTAGAAGAAAGCGTACAACGCATTACTCGGGAGGGGATGGCTGATTGCAGCCAAGGTAGATCATAATTGGAAACAAAACACCCTCTCCATAAAAAATGACGGGAGGAAGTACGTGATTGACTCAAGGAATCAAGTGGTGTGTGAAGAGATGGCATCTTCTAATTCGCAGTTGGAAGGAGGAGAATTAGGGAGAGAAGAAGAAAGGAGATTTATGGAACCGAACAACAAAGGAATTGTTGACCTTCAACATTGCTTGGAGGACGAAACAATCTCACGCAATGGACTTTTTCATTGGCAAATGGAAGATTATGAAGTGTTCTAGCATGATTGCAAACTGTTGTAGGTCGGGGAGATTGAAGAAGAAGAAGATGACAGCTACAACAAGTCGCACATTTCCTCCAGAGTACGAAGAATGTAAGGAGGGAGTTGCCAGGTTGGATGACGTGCTATCCCATAGCTTTGAACGGGACAATGTGATCAAGTATGAGGAGTTGAGAATGAAAAAAGTGAATTTAGGAGAAGAGAGTAATCGACGAATGATCTTGGTTGGAGACTACTGGAACCCCGCATTGAAAGTGGTAGTATTTAAGAATTTCATAGAATACAAGGACTCTTTCGCATGGACGTACAAGGACTTGAAAGGGATACATTCAAAATTATGTGTACACAAAACTCCTCACGTACCAAGAGCACAACCCGTATGGAAGCGACCCTTCATCGTGAACAATAATTATGTTGCAAAGTTTAGGAGGAAATAGAAAAATGTTGGAGGTTGGAAGAATTTTTAAGGTTGAAGTTAGTGATTGGGTCTCTTCGATAGTGATATCGTTGAAGAAGGAATCCAAACAAATTTAGATATGTGTGGACTTTAGAAGTTTGAATACAGTCACCATAAAAGACGCATTTCTGATCCCGTTCACCATTTCGATATTGGAAGAGGTTGCTGGTCATGAAATTTACTCATTCATGGACGGATTCTCCGGATACAACCAAATAAGCATAGCCGAGGAGGACAAGTTGAAAACTACCTTCATGGTCGAGGACGAAGTGTATGCATACAACTGGATGCCGTTCAGTCTGTGGAATGCTTTGGCAACTTTTCCTGGGTATAATCGGATGCTGAGGAGGGCAATATGAGATCGTACAAATGGAAGCGCCTCAAAAAATCACGAGTAAAATCATTCTTGTGTCACATTGGCTATTATAGAAGATCTATTAGAATTTTTGCTTAGATACCTACTCAGCATTAGGTTGAGGATCCAAATGAACAAGGCCACTATGTCTTTGCTCAAAATCAACACTATGCAATAATAAATCAGATTGGTGTTCAACATCATTCTTTTTGTTTTCACCAGGCCCTTCATCATAAATGATATTAGTGAACTCATAACAATCATCTGCTCTACTAGAATCCTCAAGGGAGTCATTAGTCTTAGAACCATCACCGGATGAATCCGACATACGATCTAAGGTTGTTTTTGTGTCTTGTCCTTCATGCATAATCTCAACCATAGTTGCTTCTTGTTTGTCCACAGAATCACCTCGAGGCTTTGTTGCATAGTCTTCAAGTCAAGGCACTATCTCCATTTGAATATTTTGATAGAGACCCCTCATTGTCCATGAAAGATTTTCAGCTTCGTTACACATTGATTAATCACCCTTCAAGCTAATTTCTCTTTAACTGATAGGATTCCATGATTCCCCTTTTCCTGTTACCCGATAGGATGAAGAAAAGAGACCGAGGCACATCATCGGTTTCATTGAAAATTAGAACCATAATAGACTGCGTAGCTGAAATAATATCATCATTATGTTCTTCTCAGATTGTAGCAAGGAAATGGCGAAACATGTTGTGGATCACATCTTGCAATTCCAAACCTAGCATAAGGTTGCTCAATCTGATATCCGCGAGTGTTTTGAGTATTGCAACCCTTCTAGGAAAGTGAAAACTTTTGATGTCACCTAGATCTTGGAAACTATCCACCATCAATTGTATTACCTCTTTCATTGTGTCATCATCATACGGAACTTCAGGTGTTAATATTCTCAAGACCTCACTCAAACAGGAAGTAACCATCAATCTTATCTCATCATTTGTATGTCTCAACCACCTGCGCTGACCCAAAGAAGTCACTGTAGGAACAAGAGCTATCTGCAGCAAATCAGAAGGTGACTGCTCAGCACGGCTCAAACATTCTTCTACTCTTTTCAATGTGACCAAAATATCATCCCTTTGAGATAAACTACTGAGCTTACCACCTAATTCATAGAGTAATCTTGCCAACCATTTTCTATCTTCAGTTGCCATGCTTCAGATTGAAAGTTGATTTGCTGCATTACCCAAAGGCTGGCAGGACCTTTAGCTCTGATACCACTGTAAAATCCCCTCTAGGATTGAACGATATTTTTCCGATTTATCTTTCCAGTTTGACACATGTACATTTTGTCAAATTGAGTTTATTCTTGAGTTTTGATTGTTACAAGAGGTTTCTCAAGACAATATGCAGAATGAAATTTGCACTCACAATATAAGGACTCAGTATTCACTTCAATATAATGAGGTTAATATATCATATGCAGATTGCAATAGTTCATGCATAGGAAGAACAGAATATAATATGCCTTTCAGTTTGATATATGCATACATTCTAACCTGGAAGTGAATCTTTTACTAGTTGCCTTAACTGATTATCACTATTACTCATATATTCATAGGAGAAGGTATTATGGTATCAATTTCTGATATGAATTCTGAATAATGAAGTCTAATTCAATTATTAGTTCAGTAATGGGAATTTGACACGCAAGTATAATAGCTATTTCTGATTTATTAATTTAAAATCATGCCTTTGAATATGCAAGAGGCTTAGACCTCTATTATTTTTCCGTCCCTGAATTTGTCTTAATATTCATGCGATTAAATGTGTCATAGATTGTTGCATCAATATGAATGTTGTTTTTGATTAGTCCTTCAAGATTATGTGATTGAAAGAGATTGATGCTCTTATCTGCTTGCTGTCTCAGATTATAACATTATACTTATGCGATTACAATTGGTGCTGTATCTGAATATCACAGTTTGCTCATGCATTCATTTATTTGGTTGATTGTAGGCTCTTCAAAAGCACTCGGATCTAAGTCTTTTAGATATCAAATTGCAGATGTTCCTTCCTCCTTGAATGAACTAAGAGCCTTCTTAAATACATTGCGACTAGGCATGATGTGAGACGTTGTGTCACTTCAGACATGTCTTTTCTTTACCACTCAATTAATCATATCCTTTAATATCCTTAACTA
>VDFB02359716.1:0-28396 GCA_007258455.2 Sequoia sempervirens
ATATCTAATATCTTCTTGCTATTGAGATGATTTTGAAAAATGACTACCCTAAATTGATGTTTTTGACCTGGATGCATAAAACAAATGTTCTTGAAACTTTCCAAACTTATAGTATATGTTACCAAGAGGCTTAGGAAGCATATAAATGAGGTTTTTGATGTTGTAATAGACAATATAAAATATGGACTAGGACTGATTCGCCCAAGGTGGCAAATGAGTCCCAATTAGGGTTTTTTTCAAAATTTTCAAAAATTTTCAATTGATTTTGATGCTTTTTATGTTGTATGACCTGAAGAAGTTAAATGAAAATGAAAATTTTATATGATTTTCAATGATTTGAGATGCAAAAATTCTACCTATATGCACTTTTACTAATGCAAAATTTAGAAACCCTATAATGCAAATTAAGTAATGCAAAATGCAATGCAATGTTAATGCAAGCTAAATCTAGGATGATGGTGGAGTCCAAATTAAAAAAGAAGATATTCTAAATGTAGGTTCACCAAAATGTAACATAGAATTTTGTCGCAACTTAGGGTTTTAGGGCCTAGGGCAACAAGCTTCTATACTTTACATTCAAGAATGACCCTAGAGATCTCAACCCAAGAGGAATAAAGGAAGAGATCTGACAATAGGGTATCCTAGGGTAAGAATTCAGATTGCAAGAGGGGTTCACCACAAAGTTTATACTTGGAAGGACAATGCAATGGAGTATGTAATGCAAGATGTAAAACAAAACCCTAACTCAATGCAATGCTTCAATGAATGACCGAGAAAAGCAAACAAAACAAAATAGAAAACTATGAAACAAAAAGTGTGCACCTGGAAATTTGCTCAAAAGATGGAATGGGGTTCTAAAATGTTGAAGACGTTGATTTTAGGCCTGGTGGGACTCATTTTCCATTCTAGGTGAATCAATCCTAGATCTGGAAAACTATATCAGAGCAAGTATCAACCAAATGAGTAACCAAATCTACAAAGATCTCCTAAAAACACCTATAGTGGGACTCATTCTGCACTCTTGGAAAAAAAATTAGTTTGGATTTTCTAAAAATTCAAAGTTTGGATCTTCTCTTCTTAGTCTGCTTAATCTATTCCTCTAGGTTCTTGAATCTGAAACTCTAATTTCAGGGTTGTAAATGAACTTTTAGTGAAGACTTTGACCTTGTGAATGGGGATACAATTCCAACAAGCTTGTAACCTAATCCTCAATGATCTTTCAAGCTCCAAGAGACCTAAATCTGCAATCACACAAAGGAGAGAGAAAATGTTGATTGTTAGGGAATGGGGGTTGGCCTTGGTCAAACCCGTTTAGGTAATTAAACCAAATGATGAAGCAATGAAATAAGGACATGAAACATGAAACATAGGAAATGAAGCATGAACAATGATACCTTTAACAATTCCCTGTAGATTATGCCTTGTAAATCTGTAACTTAACATGAAATGGCCATGAAGGATGTAGATCTTGATCTTTGACAATGGGAATGGAGAAATGCTTGATCTTGGATCTTTAATGCTACATCACAACACTAGCTCACTAACATGCTTGATGCTTGATATGCTTGACATGATGATGGATCTTGAATTGCTACAAAAATTGATGATGAAATCTACCCTTAAATGCCTTAGAAATGATCTTATGAGGTATCGAAATGCTTGAACCTTGAGTGCTTGACTTGATAATATGAATGCATGATGTTTAGACTTGTTATTCTTCTAATGTGAAATGAGGATTTGAAGGCTTTCTTATATATGAAATCCACTCACATGATCATTAATTTGATCCCCAAGGTCGACATTGAAGAAATTTAAATTAAAAACCCACTTTTCCTACTCAAAGCCTTAAAATTAGGCCAAATGGGATTCATTCGCCATCCTGGGTGAATGAGTCCCACCTGTATGGGACTCATCCACCCAAGGTGGTGAATGGGTCCCATAGGGGCTACTTTTCATGCTAAAGTATCGGGGAGTGAAGAATTTAAGTTTTTATATTGATTTTGTCAAGTTTTTGATCAAAATATGCCTTGGGATGCACAATATGGGGTCATAGGAGCCTAGTAATGATGATATAAAGGTCATAAATGTAATAGGGTCCAAAATTCAATGTGAAAGTGTAAATAAATACAATTTACAACACTAAATTAAAGAAAAATTAGGTCTATTTAGCTTAGAAGGGCCCTAAATCGCATGTGAATGTGTAAAACACAATATAACACTAGATTAGGTCCACTTGATTTACAAGCCTCCCAAATTTATGTGCAAATGTAAATAAATACATTTAAATTAGCTTAAAAGGGGCCCAAGACCTAATGTGGATGTGTAAAGCACCTCACAACACTAGATCAAGGTTGAATTAGGTCCAATTTATCATTAATTATTCTCACATCAAGCAAGGGACACATGTTTCTACACTACATTTAGCCCCCACTTTAGTAAGAGGATGAACTTGCTTCAAACTCACACAAAAGTAGACATTCAAGAGGGGTCCAAATGCATCAATGTCGATGACAAAGGATGAAAAATATCAAAGGAGATGACCAAGCCCCTAGGATCCAAGATCCTAAGTCAAACTAACATAAGCACAAGAGGACACACACAATGGTGTATTAAATGAAGCAAAACAAGATACGCGATCATGCAATGTCAATAACTAGAAGAAATGTGAGTAGCAGCAAAGTGAGTGGATCAAGCTTCGCTATTTTCCAACACGGCGTGGATTAGATCTAGATTGTTTCGTCTTACCGCATACTCACTCTAAGGCTTAATTTAAACTCTTGGTTGTTCACCAAGTCAGAGATCTTAAGAGGTGAGACACATAAACTCATGGCTGGTATGCACTCACACACATGCAAGTGGCTATGGGGAAATTCATGCCTCGAATTATGCTTCCTGCTCAAACCATACCAGGGTGATCCTATTAATATCAAGCATAATTTTGGCCAAACTAGATAATTAACTAATTTTTTTCTAATCTAAATCTTCAATTTCTTTAGCACTCCATAAATTGTGAGGGAATTTGAAGATGATGGAAAACTAGTAATTTGTGACAATTTGTCTATAGATTCTAAATATATATTTTTCAAAAATTTTGGAATCAGATTGCACTTCTTTTTCCATCTCCTTTGAAAACTAGTTTTTTTCAGTAAACACCATTTTTAAGAAGTGATGCTCACCCATAACAATAAACTCTTCCATTTTAGAAGGATAAAATTTCTTTGAAATTCTAAATTTGTAACCACCATCTAAGTGCCCACCGTTCTCACTGCTCTGAATATTTTCCTTTTGAAGTCAACCAATTATAATTCAGATATATAGTGGACCAGCATAAATACAACTTTTTAAAAGGCATCAAAAGTTATTTTTGTTGGATCATGGGATTTCAATATTTGTGCACTCCATATTTTCTAAATTCTCTTTTGATAATCTCTCATTTTTCCACATGCAGAATAGAGAGCTTGATTTTCATGAAAAAACCTACATTCATAGGAAAAAAAAGTATAATAAATAAAAATTAAATTTATTTAAAATTATACCATTTGGGAAGCTTATAATAAGACTACATTCTACAAAATAAATTTAAATGAATTCATTTGATCCCCAAAAGGTAAATTGGGTGGTTTTTATCAGCATTTTGATAGGTATAAAGGAGACTCTGTTATAGGTATGGTTTAAAACTAGCGGGGTTTTGTCCAAGGGGGTTTGATCTAAGGTAGTTTTATCAAACCCCCTTCAATTGGAATGATTTTAATGGAACTTTAAAGCCTTCTAAGTCTCTTATAATACGCAACATGTAACAACAAAAAATCGTAATCTCTTGTGAAATTGTAAAACCAGCTTCTTGTGATCACCCACCGTGCTATAAGCACTTCCTATAGCTTTGGCCAAGGCATACACAAATGGAACTCAAGCACCATGGGTGGAAACTGGCTTATCTCACGTTTCCAAGAGAGGATACCCAAATAAATATCACTTTGATAAAAATCAAGCTTCAAGATACCACCAAGGAGACGATGCATTACAAGAAAAAGAAAAATCACGCAGTGAAACATGAGTGTCGATGTATGCCCCTACTTTAAAGTGATTGCTAACACCATTGCTATGATAAATTGCTTTAAAGTAGAAGAGCTTACTCGGAAAGCCCTATGCAAGTCATATGTTTCCAAGAAGCTAAATAATGAAAAAGGTAGTATGTCACATGCGAGCCACCAAGATTGCTCTTATATGTACATACCAAGTTAGAGGAATTTGGTGCTTCAACACAAGGAAGAGCACCACATTCCTTGAGATTTTGAATTTTGTTACTTAAATCCTTACAATCATTAGTAGCATGACCATGAACTCTATGATATGGACAAAATGAATTCTTGTAATAAAATTTCTTTTGCATTCTTGGACGAAGGTTTATCAAATGATCGTGGAGGAGTCTTGACAAGATTCCTTCTTAATCAGTAGTAGAAGGTGTTTCTTTAGTTATGCAAGATGTCATAAACACATTAAATGATAAGGATTTAGATGAGAAGGGAGATAAAAATGGTAAACCTTAGAGATCTTTCTTTTAAAAAAATTGGTATGTTAGTTTTCTTTGTGTGTTCATTGTATCCATGTGTAGGAGGGAGATTGTATCCAATGCCATAACAATATTTCAAGTCAGATGAAGGGCGTTTGTGATTCTGAGAAGGATTGGCTTCTTCACGAGAACACAAACCCTTTTTAAAGTTATGTGTTTCCTCCCCATGATGGATGGGAGTTAGATAGCCCCCATCACTATCATGGGTTAATGTTGTTGACATAGAACCAAGTTGAGCATATTAAACACATGGATTTTTTGGTTTAGGTTGTGATATTTCACAATTTCCGATAAAGGAAGGTGTGAAACTCCAATCATTACTAGAACCTGTATCTAAAAATGAATCATATGTATATGACTCTTTGGTAATTAGGGCGATATTTTGGAAACTTTATTGAAAGGCAGCATAGAATCTAATGACCCCCAATTAGCACTAAAGAGTTTTGTTAGTGGTGAAGGATTAGTATCAACTTGTATAGGCTCAACTTTTGATCTTGGAATGAAAGTATTAGAGGAGTTGGAAGTGTTGTGATCATATCATTCATAGCTTTGCTCATTTGCTTCAACTGTCTATACCTTGTTTTTTTATTCAAACTTCATTGTGCGGTGAAGAGTAGATGGGACTCCTCTCATAGCATGAATCCATGATCTCCCTAGGAGAAGATTGTATGAAAGAGGTCCTGGCATGATATGTATAAGGGTAGGAAACACTACAGGTCTGACCTAAATAGGTAATTTGATCATCCCTAGTGGTTCCCTATTAACATTGTCAAAGCCACGAATATGAACATCATTAAGTTGAATGAACATTTTGTCCACACCAATTTTTTCTAGGAGGTCCATGCTACAAACATTAATTTCCACTCCATTGTCTATGAGAGTGTGCCTAACTGCAATTTAATTATTGATCACCTTTATCATCAAGGCTTCATTCTTGTTTTGAGTCTCAAGTGAGGGAAATTCATGCTTAGAGAATGTGATTTCTGACTGTGTGACTTGTGTGGGATGAAAGGAGGATTTTGCATTATTCAATTCCATAAAATCTTGGATCTCCTCCTACTCTATTTGTAAAATTTCTTAAAATAGAAAATTGTATGTAGGTGATAGTTGAATGAGTTGCCATATGTATATATTAGTTGGAGTATTCTTAAGATCTTCAACACTAGGCATAATAACTTGAGGTAATGGTGATGTTGCAGGAGTGATTTGTGGTCCCCTACATGTTTGAGAAACTATGTTATATCTTGGTTGCTACAAAAAATTGTTAGATTGCATCATAGATTTCAAGAAATCTTTTAGTTTCTTATGTGATTCACTAATGGGAGGTGACTTAGGAAGCTCACTAATTAAAGCAGATCCAATTTGTGCCATCAAAACCTCAACAACATTGTCTTTATTTGCATCATATATTAGTGAAGAGGAGTCTAATGTCACTTCTCTAAGGAAGCCTCATTGCATGTGTCAATGTTCAGATTTTTTGCACCATGATATCCTCCCTAGGAGGAGAATTTTTAAGAGAAATACAAACCAAATGTTCTTGACATTTAGGTATGTGGAGGATCATGATGGGCCAAAAAGTGGCGATATGATGGGTATATGTAGGGTATGTGGCTGACGACTTTTTTTAACCCAAAATTGATGAAACGAAATATTTTGTGAAATCTCAACTTTCCAACTAATATAAATTATGCTTCAGTTTGACTTAATAAATAATTATTATTCATTTTCTATTTGAATTATGACTAAAGTCCTGAATTGACAAGCTAATTGAAAACATCTATAGCTTTCTGTAGGCATCGCCATTTTTGAACGAAAACATGTGTCACATTCTATACCACATACTATAGGATTAAAAAAATGAATTTAAATGGATTTTTTGACCAAGTTATGTGGTCGTATTATACAATTCTTTATATTTTTAATTTGTAATAAAAATTCATAATTAATTATTTACTTAGAAAAAAATTACAAAAAATATGTATCACATGTAGACATGAGTCCTCTACTTATATCTAAAATATTGCAAAAAAATATTATCATTTTACTGTGGTTAGGGTGGTCAAACAAACACCTACTTATTTTTTCCCTGAAATTTAAGTACTACTACATTGAAATTTCAAAATTTCACCAAATAGATTTTTAAAAATAAAAAATAAACCTAGTCGTTTAGAAACTACATTCAATTTTTCTACAAATTCTATTCTTACATATTTTTCAAATAATATAGATAACTTATTCAAATTTTTATGTCAAGTTACCTAACTCTAATTTTTCTGAATTTTTTGCCACTTAAGGGCCTATTTTTTCCATGATTATCCTGCACATACCCATTCAAATGTAGGTTCTTCTAAAATGACTTCATCGCAAATAGGGAAATAATCGATGGCTAAATTGTGTTGCTCAATAAGGGTTTCTCTAGGTTAAGGGGGACAACTAAGATTCTCATGACCTTCATTGATTGTGTTTTCTAATATCACAGTATATTCTTCACAACTAGGAGAGATACTAGGAGAAGAACAAATGTTATTGTCATGATTACCTATTTCTATGTCCTCTTGTTCATCAATGTGTTGTCCACTAAGAGAGGTAAGAGGAGAGAAGCAACTAGGATTCTCACAACTCTCATTGATTGGTTCTTCTAATACCAAAATATCTTCTTCAGTAATAGGAGAGATATTAGGAGAAGAACAAATATGATCATTACAAATTTCCAAGGTTGTATTCTTTTTCACTAAAACACTCTCATAGGGAAGTGATTTTAACTTTTTCTTAGCATGTTTAGATATGTAGGAAACTAACAAATTGTTTGAACAAAAATGAAAAGCACTTGCAACCATTTCATGCAATGTTTCAACAATGTAAACAATGTATACCCAAAGATGCAAAACACTTTTATCCAATGTATGCAAATTTTTAAGAATGTAAACAATGTGTATCCAAGAATGCAAAGCACTTTTATCAAGCATATGCAAAGCTTTATGAATAGAAACATTGTGTATGCAAAAGTTAAAAGTACTTTTATCCATATTATGCAAAATTTCAAAAATGTGAGCATATTTAGATCTAATGATGCTTGCTATTGAGATGATTTTGAAAAATGGCTACCCTAAATTGATGTTTTTGACCTAGATGCATAAAACAAATGTTCTTGAAAATTTCAATACTTATAGCATATGTTACCAAGAGGCTTAGGAAGCATAGAAATGAGGTTTTGATGTTGTAATAGACAGTTTAAAATTTGGATATGGACTGATTCGCCCAAGCTGGTGAATGAGCCCCACTTAGGGTTTTTTTTTAAAATTCAAAAAAAATTGATTGATTTTGATGATTTTTATGTTGTATGACTTGAAGACTAAATGAAAATGCAGATTTTTTATGATTTTCAATTATTTGATATGCAAAAATGCATCCTATATGCACTTTTACTAATGCAAACTTTAGAAACCCTAGAATGCAAATTAACTAATGCAAAATGCAATGCAATGTTAAGGTAAGTTAAATCAAGGATGATGATGGAGTCCAAATCAGAAAATAATTTATTCTAAATGCAAGTTCACCAAAATTTAACATAGAATTTAGTCACGACTTAGGGTTTTAGGACCTAGGGCAACAAGCTTTTATACATTGTAACATTCAAGGATGACCCTAGAGATCTCAACCCAAGAAGAATGAAGGAAGAGATCTGACAATAGGGTATCCTAGGGTAAGAATTCAGATTACAAGAGGGGTTCACAACCAAGATTAGACTTCGAAAGATAATGCAATGAAGGATGATTTATGCAATATGTAAAACAAAACCCTAACTTGATGCAATGCTTCAATGAATGACCTAGAAATGGAAAATTGTTGGAGATGGATTGGGGTTATGAAATCTTGAAAATGTTGATTTTAGGCCTAGTAGGACTCATTCACCATCCTAAGTGAATCATTCACAATTCTGGAAAACTATACCAGAGCAAGTTTCAGCCAAATGGGTATCCAAATCTACAAAGATCTTTAGAAAACACCTACAATGGGACTCATTCACCACTCTTGGCGAATGAGTCCAGTTTGGATTTTCTAGAGATTCAAAGTTTGGATAATATGCTCTTCTCAGTCTACTTAATCTGTTCCTCTAGGTTCTTGGATCTAAAACTCTAATTTTGGGGCTATAAATGACCTTTTAGTGAAGAATTTGACCTTGTGAATGGGGAGACAATTCCAACAAGCTTGTAACCTAATCCTCAATGATCTTTCAAGCTCCAAGACACCTAAATCTACAATCACACAAAGAAGGTGAGACAAAAAATGTTAAGTGTTAGGGAATGGGGGTTTGCATTGGTCAAACCCCATTTAGGTAATTAAACCAAATGATGAAATAATGAAACAAGGACATGAAACATGAAACATAGGAAATGAAACATGAACAATGATACCTTGAACAATTCCTTGTAGATGATTTCATGTAAATTTGCAATTTAACATGAAATGACCATGAAGGATGTAGATCTTGATCTTTGACAATGGGAATGGAGCAATGCTTGATCTTGGATCTTCAATGCTACACCACAACACTAGCTCACTAACATGCTTGATTATTGATATGCTTGACATGATGATGGATCTTGAATTGCTACAACAATTGATGATGAAATCTTCCCTTGAATGCCTTAGAAATGATCTTATGAGGTCTTGAAATGCCTGACCCTTGAGTGCTTGACTTGATAATATGAATGCATGATGTTGCTTGTTATTCTTCTTATGTGAAATGAGGATTTGAAGGCTTTCTTATATAGGAAATCCATTCACATGATCGTTAATTTGATCCACAAGGCTGACGTTGAATAAATTGGAATTAAAAACCCACTTTTCCCACTCGAAGCCTTAAAAATAGGCCAAATGGGACTCATTCACCATCCTGGGTGAATGAGTCCCACCTGGATGGGACTCATTCACCAAAGCTAGAAAATGGGTCCCACAAGGGTTATTTTTCATGCTAAAGTGTCAGGGAGTGAAGAATTTAAGTTTTATGTTGATTTTGTCAGGTCCTTGATCAAAATATGCCTTGGGATGCACAATATGGGGTCATAGGGGCCTATTAATGATGATATAAAGGTAATAAATGCAATAGGGTAAAAAATCCAATGTGAAATATAAATAAATACACTTTACAACACTAAATTAAGGCAAAATTAGATCTATTTAGCTTAGAAGGGCCCTAAATCCCATGTGAATGTGTAAAACACATTACAACACTAGATTAGGTCCACTTGATTTACAAGCCTCCCAAATTTAATGTGTAGATGTAAATAAATAAATTTAAATTAGCTTAAAAAGGGCTCAAGACCTAATGTGGATGTGTAAAGCACCTCACAACACTAGATCAAGGTGGCATTAGGTCCAATTTATCATTAATTATTCCTATATCAAGCAAAGGACATGTTTTTCTACACTACAAAAGTATGGTTAAGCAAGGAGCCAAACCATGCATACACGAATCTATGTATGCGTACATGGACGCATATGGATGTGTGAAGAAAGAACTATACATCTGCAAATGTGAATGTATGTTTATGTGTGCATAAAATTTAACATGTGCATGAACGTGCAAATGCATACTTATACATTCACTTTGTTTTTAAAACAACTTCTTGGCATGATAATTCCTTGCCAACACTAAGGCCAAATTAATTTATCTTATCGTCACAATTCAAAACTCTTCAATTTTCTTACTCCTTGGTATCTAGTCGGCTTACAAAGTGGAAGTACTTATTTAGCTTGACCTCTTGTGGTAGAAAAATGACTAAGTGATATCCATAATAACAATGTTATTATATAGTAAATTATCAAGTAAGGATGCCTCTCGTGAGTGGGAAAAGGAGCACTGGGGTTTTTTTGAAATTTCCTAGTGAGGATGATGAAGATGGAGGGTTTCATCCAGATGGTGATGATGTAGATGTTGGGTGGAAAATTGTCTTGGGGAAGGTTTCTCCTGTGTTGCGTGTGCTCATGCTTTTTTTGCACCGTCTTTCCTTTTTGTTGAGACTGTCATTTCTACTCAGGCTTGTGTTTCTACGGAGGCCACGTTCAGGGTGCGTGGTTTTTTGGGCCTTCTTAAGCTTTTTCCTACAAGGCTTGTTCTATTGGTTATCTACATGTGGGGGAGGCTTTTGCAGCTTGCTTTTCACCAGACTCCTGCTTCTAATGAGGATGCTAGTTGTTGGTCCATTATGGATTTTTAGGTTGGTTTCAATCTGCTATGTGTTCATGTGTGGCTCCTTCGATCTATTGTTGAGCCTGGTGATGTTGTTTTTGCTTCAACTGCTTCTATTATTGATGTCATTGCATTGGGCTATCTGAAGTATGGTTGGTTCACTTTTTATCTATTGCCTTTGCAGTTCGATTCCTCTTGTGGTGTCTCTTTGGTTTGTGCCCCCAGTGTGAGATTTTGCTTAGTGGGATGTGTTGCAGGTTGCTACTTCTCACTTTGGGTAGGCCTTCCTTGTCTACTCTGACCATTTTTCTGGCTTAGGTTTTGCATGAGAACTTTGTTGTTATAGCCTTAAGGTTCCATTGTGGGTTGTTTTTGTGTGATTTTCGTTGTTGGGCCTGGTTTTACTGGGTTATTATTCTCTTCCCCTACCTTCCTTCATTGCTAGTGCTTGGGTGTTATTTTATTTATGGCATGTATTATATGCCTTGAGATCGGATCTGTTGAGGCGTTGTCCTCCTTTTTCCCTTGCTTCCTCTATTACTTTGTGGGTGGCACATTTATGCGCTCATGTGGGGGGTTTGGTCAAGCTTTGTCTCTACAACCTCCTTGCTTTGCTTTGTGCCTTGGGTCTGCCAAGGGTGACTCTATTTTGTTGGTTGCTTTGTGGAATGTCTTGAAAATGTTGAATTCCTATGGCCATGGTGTCTAGCTTTTCTTGGCCTTTTCTTGCAATATTTTTGTTTCTCTTATTGCTCTTCTGTGAAACTTACTACATCTCCTTGGTGGAGTGGGTATTTTGATATCCTTTGGTGTTCTTTTCTGGTCCCTTATTTTTGTTCTTGTTTCGGCTTCTCCTATTAAGGTGGAGAACTCTCCAATTTTGGTGGAGTTGTTTATTGCTGATAGAGGAGGGTGTTTCTTGGTAGGGGCTTTCTTGGTCTGCAACTCTGATTCAGAGTGTTTTTCATTTAGGTGGAAAACTTGGTTTGTTTTGGAACCTTAGTATAGTTTCATGTTTTGCTGGGGTTTATGTTTAGACTATGCTACTTCTCTTTACCTTTGCTTCTAGCTTCTCCTTTTGAGGTGGGGAACTCTCCTATTGATGTGGAGAGGGTTTAGGCTGTTGTAGGTGGGAGTTACTACTAAGAGGATTTTGAAGTTGTTCTGGGTTGTCTTTTTCGTTGCCTCCTTGGGTACCCCTGTTTTACCCAATTGTTGGGTTGGCTACTAGCTAGATTCTGGTCAAGTTTGGTGCTAGTTGGAACTTCAATTTTTGGTTAATTTGGTAATGAATGGTGTTGGTTCTTGTTGAAAGGGATTCCTTTCTTTCCCTTTGGTTTATGTTGTGCATATATGTTGCTAGAATTTTGGAAGGCGTGTTGGGTTAGTTTTGGTACTGGTTGATGCTTCAGTCTCTAGTTGGTCTTGGAGCAAGTTTACTAGCCTCGGCTTTGAGGTGTTGGTGTTTGTCGACAAGGTGGGTTTGTTTTGGGAAAGGGATCTC
The DNA here is from genome assembly GCA_007258455.2 of Sequoia sempervirens. NCBI lineage: Eukaryota > Viridiplantae > Streptophyta > Pinopsida > Cupressales > Cupressaceae > Sequoia > Sequoia sempervirens. The sequence continues at coordinate 12,268 of VDFB02359716.1, forward strand.
CTTTTCCCTTTGGTCTATTTTATGTGGTGTTAGAATCTCTCGAGTTGTTGCATGTTGGCTACAAACCTTGGTTCAACATTTTATGTGGTTGGTTGGTGCTAGTTTTTCCCCTGTTGGAGGGTGGTGTTCTTTAGTTTGGTCCCATGGGTTTAAATTGGGTTTTTCCTTCCTAGTTGTGCTCTAGGCTGGTCTTTTGTTGCAGTTCATTTTCACTGTAGGTGTTCTATAACCAGTTCGTTGCTCTAGTCAAAAGCTTTGGTTGTTAATGGTCCTACCCTATCTCACTCCTCTTGAGTTTTTCTTTTAGATGTCTCTCTTTTTGGGAGCCTCCTCTCTTCGACCTCGATGACTACTTTGTAATGGGTATTGGCCCTTCCTACTTTAACATAATCAAAACAATGTTATTATATAGTTGTAATATCGATATCTTATTTAATTCTAAATGATGGAAGTGGTTCAATTCATAGAATATTATTTATATACTTTTATTTTAAAGGCCAAAGGGTCAAATTTGACCATCAATCTCTTTGTTTAAATTGTTTAACCTTTATACCAAGTTCATTGAATATTTTTTAATGTATTCTTTAAAAACCCACATATGGCAGGTGCGAGCAAACTAAAGGTTGTTTATTGTATCGCATGTTGGTTTTATTATTATGCCTATTATAAGGGTTGTCAAATCATTGAATGGTTTCATATTTATCATCTTAGAGTTGGTTGATATATTAGAGGCCATATTATGTGAATTTCAATGTTTCATATGCATTCATCGTTATATCAAAAGCAAAGATATTAGTAAATATCGAACTTGATTTCTTGAGATAATAATAAGATATTTTTAGTTTTCCTTTATCTGCTAAAAATATTATTGCTCTCTTCCTTAGCTACGTAGCATTACTTTTGTTGGTTTTCTTATTGCACTTAAGCTAGAGGCTAGATTATGTGGAAAGCTGGGAGTTGTTAGTGCCTTCTCACTATTAACCAATTCTTGAAGAATAACTTGACTGGCTAGGGTATCGAGCTGATTTTTTCCTTAACTTGGGGGTAAATCAAAAGGCAATAGAAAGTAAGATTGTTGGAACCACTTTGTAACCAAATTTGAATGGCTATGCAATGGTATATGGGTCGACCTATTATTTATACACTTTCCTACAATTGTATAGGGCTTGGGTAAAATAAATGCATTGTTATGTTAAGCAATCCTATGCTTTAGAAAGGTCTTCTTTAGTCAGAGGAGGAGAACAACAACAATTTGGTAAAAATAATGTTCTAGTAGGAACAATGTAGGAAGCAGTTTTGATTAGCAAGATCATTTCATTTAGAGATAGATTCAACTCTCGTCTTCCCTAACCCTTAAGCAAGCATTTAATCATTTCCACTGTTCTTTTACCACCTCTTGAAATGCTCAAAGTTGGTGGTTAGAAGCTTTTTGAAGCTGAATAAAGAGCATGTTGAGAAAGCTGAAAATTATGTTATTGACTGATTGCAATTGGTTAATTAAGTCTTTATAATTAAAAGAGGAAAACCCGAGTTACTTAATTCTTGCTATTTCTATTAAAGTAGAGTTTTTTTAGAAGAGTTTGATTTGTTGCACAATTTGTAATGTAATACTTGATTGTTTCTTTGTTCTTTAAGAGCTTGTTTATTGTGAAGAGCCTTGAGCTCATTCTTTTGCTTTGATTGAAAATTTCTTAGGAAATCTATTCGAATTTGTTTTAGAAGGGCTTAAAAGATATTCTTGAATGTCTCTATTCTAAAAACTAAGTTGTCAAAGCTAAAGATCGAACCCTACAAGGATTTTCTTCTGATTCCCTAATCTTTGATAGGGATTCTCGAGTAAAGAGCTATCCTTTTGAAGTATGGCCATTCAGGTCAAATTATAGAGGGAAGAACTCTAAGGTATTATTGAAAAACTTCAACTAGTGGCCATTGCCAAGTTCTGAGGTTTATGCCTCATAATGCAAGGGTTTTAGAAATGGAATAATTATTTTAACCTAGAAGGATTTGTAGGTTCCAACCCTTGTGAAATGTTATCTTGTGATTGCATGATGAGTGAGACAAGAATTCCAATACACCCTAGGTCAATAATGTTTTCCAAGTCAAGTAGGGTTGGTGAACCATGACTAAACTCTAGAATCATTTTGTACAATTGTACAAAAACAATGGCCATAGTGAGTGCAAGAGCCACTGCTTGCACTTGTCAATTCACCATGACCCAGTTGCTTATCTAACTAGAGTTGTCGTGCTTAGTAGGAGGCTATCCATAGTAGTACAACAGTGTTAGTTAAGTAGGGAACAATATCAAAGCTCAGATGACAAACTGAGAGGGTTCCCAACAAAACCTTTCATTGAAGGATAGGGACACTTCTATTCAGGAAGGTGAGCAGGGGACCGCTGAAGTCTAAGATTGGAGGTAAAGTACTCAGATGATGCTCTCCCTCTTGTAAATGGCATGTCGAGCCTTGGAAGATAGTAAGAATTAGATGAGGTTCTCTGACCCTATTCTCTCACTATTTTTTATTTAGCTTTTAATCAATTAAATGTTGAAAATATTTGCATCTTGTTTTTGATATTGGTGTTATCAATAAAAAAGTAAAGATGCAACATTATTTATATGAGTATGCAAAAGAAATGCAATAACATGATGGTTTATGTTTACATGTTTTCAAAAAATATATATATTCACTTTTATTGTTTAAATTTTAACCTTTTGGTGAATTCTCTCAGTTAAATTGTGTTAGAAGGAGATTGGTTGTTACAAATTTGGCCTCTTGATTTGAATCTCCTCTTCTTCCTCTCCTTTAATTGAGGGTAAAATCAATCCATAAATTAACTAGAGTACCTTTAGTCTCCTAAAGCTACCCCATTATTAGTTTCTTCATGGACTTATCTCCAATGGCAACCACTCTCTTTCTATGCCTAGAGGTTCTAAAGCCCCTCTTTTGGTCTATACACCTCTAGAAAGGAACTATTCTACATTAGCAACTATCATGTCAAAATGTGCTTAGTTTTTTGTAAAGATAATCATTATTCTAAAGTCAAACTAATATTTTGATCACCAGCATAAATTCCTATGCATATCCTATAAAAAAATTACAAACAACCAAATATAATGGACCTATCATATGTGGAGAAAGTAGGAACATATTCCAAGAAGAGAACATGAAATATTGTGGCCTAGCAAGGAAATATCCACTAATGAAGAGGTTAGTTTACCTAAAAACAATGATCAACCACCAAGATGAAATGAAGGAAGAGAAATATGACCAAGAGAATTAGCGTTTGTCCGAATGGAAATTATTAACTACCTTAAATGTCACCAAGTTAGAAAAGTAATAAAGCATGGCTTATGAAGAGATCAAATCAATAGGTTCTAAGAAGGAAACCTAATGACTCATAAAAATATTTAGCCGCTTATAACAAACCAACTCCCACCTTTCAATATTCTACCTAAATGATTATTATCCATTCATGAAACTACTATTTATCCATTTGATATCAATTATATTGTTGAAAGCAATTATAATTGCTTTAATAATGATATTTATTTCTAAATTTTTACAACAAATCAAGTTATGTAGCAATATAAATAGCACTTGTAGGAGCTCTAGACTTGTAGCAATATAAATCATGTGGCTTATCAAAAAATAAATTTGGTAGCTCTAGACTTGCCCTCTATCTTGTGGATTTGAGAGTTTATTCATGATTTCATGTTGCACAAACTTGGCTTACATCCTCCAAGAGTATGGTGGATGGATTAATAGTGAAAATTTGAGTACACCTTCGAGAATTACACACTGAGTGATTTCCAGAGACACCAGGCATACTTGACTAACAGACCTCAACCTGATACCACTAATTTCAGTCTTAGTTTATTGAGACACTTTGGATCATTTAAAATTATTTCAGGATAATAGGCTTATTTAGATCTATTGTGACTTCTTTATCTAGACGAATGCTCAACCTTGTCACCTACATGTATTGCTACACTTTGGCATTTCAAAATTGAGATTTAATTTTATTTCATTTATGGATGAATTGAAATGTTACTACTTTTAATGTTGAAAATGATTATTATTTTTCTCTTTCTAGGAAGATTAGTGTTATCTCTTCTCTTTACATACAAATTCAAGCCCAAGTTGAGGTTGCATAATAATTTCAACACTTACAAGATCTTCTCAATCACTAAGGAAGTGCACCTTAGACTATGAGAGGAGTTCATCTAAATGGGGATATTCAATCCACCCTACTTCATATGACATGCTAGCAAAGTTGCTTCTTGCCATCATCTAGATAATGGAGAGGTTGGTATGTGTCTCCACATGGTAAAGATTAGTAGTATGTAAACTAAGAATTAGACTACTATTATTACTCCACCACTAGGATGAGGTATATTGGTCATTTTACTTTTACACAAGCCACAAGATGGATGGAGAACCATAGAATCCTCAACCTAAATAACTTTCTAAAAATGTTCAAACATAGATGTTCCTCCTATATTACCACAAGAATCTAATATATATATATATATATATATATATATATATATATATATATATATATATATATATATATATATTAATTTCTTTATTTGAATATTTAAAAACTCTTATTTAAATCTATTATATACCAACTACCACTTTTTATTAAACGCCTCTTATATTGTATTCATAATATTTAATGGTTAGTATAATATATTAAAATCATTTCCAATAAAATAATTTAAAGCATCTTATGAAACTAACTGTGTGAGAAAAAGTGGTTTAACATCAAACATTTCATCACCTTAGTAAAGATACCCATCATTGCAGTCAGCACACTTCAATCCCTCGTTATTTTAAGGCACGTCAAATCTTATAGTTGGTTCCATTTTCATATGAAAGAAAAGAAAAGAAACTGAATGGATAAAAGTGAAAAATCACAATAAAAATAAATTAAACATCGTACAGTGTTCACCACCGTCAAAAATACTTTTAATATAGAGTAACTTCTCCATTAACATCCTTTTAAACTGTACTACTTTTCATATACTTCGACAAAACTTGTTTTTTAAGTAATGTAATACCTTAAGCTTGATTCTTTTTCATTAACGCAAGGCATTAAGGGAATTTTTTTTATTAATGTAAGGTCTTAAGGATTTCTTTTTAAGATTCTAAGCATGGCACTTATATATATTAAAACAATACAGAATATAAAAGAATGTGAGAAACAGCTAATATTTATTTTTTAGGTATCAAGATTTTTATCATTAAATGAAGTATCAAGTATATGCTAAATTTCTTTTATTACTTTGTTTTATATTTTTAAGTGTTCTATTTTTTTTTTTAATTAAAAATATTTACTTCATATGTTTTATTAATTACAAAATACTAATACAATAAAATTAATTATATAAATATTTTTTATTAATTTAAGATATTTGATATAGTTTTTCTTTTCAAATATATTTTTAAATTAAAAGAGGGGTCAAAATATATTCAAACCAAAATAAACCAGTACAAAGCAAGGGCACTACACACCCCTGTCAATCGTCACTAAGTGGTCCCACTTTTGAGATAAATCCGGGGGTAATTGACCTCTATCTATAATGTTCCAATTCTACAATGATTGGACGCCCATTTGACCAAACAATCCACAACCGCATTCCATTCTCTAGAAGATTATAAGACATAATATAATCAGAAATAAAACAGAATATAAGAGATTAAAAGAAAAAAAAATATTTGATATCATATCTTCATTAAAATATCTCAATATTTTATTTAATAACATTTTTTTAAATATTAAAATTTATATCATTAAAAATATTAAATATAAAAAAAAAAATTGTACAAGCTGATTGAAACTTTTTATATTCTTCTCTATTTTAATTTATTTCAATATTTTAAAAATTATAATGATAGTTACCTTTAATGAAAAAAATTAAAATTTTACTATGGAAATATTTAATTCTACATAACACACACATATATATTCTGTAAAGTATCAAGCATAACATTTTCCTCCTTTTGAGGTGTAAGTTTTCACATCGTCTTATTCTGTTGAAGCACACCAGTTACCCGGCATTACAATGATATTTTCCCCCTTATCGTGTATTCTGCTTGACGTCTTTGGGATCGGCTGGTGTTGAAGGCTGCAACACACAAGTTTTCCATGGCAACTGAATGTGGACAGCCCAGCGAAGGGATCGATCGCAATGCGTACAATGCCGCAATAAGGCCTGGAACAACGATTGAGAATGCCCAACTTAAATCAGCTCTCAACAGTACTACACCCGGAGGAGAAAATACTCTTCTCCATTTGGCTGCTAGTGTAGGAAATCTACCATTCATTCAACACCTCCTGCAACTCAGTCGTGAACTTGTGAAGGCTACCAATGCCGAAAAGGATACTGCGCTACACTTGGCTGCTCAGGGAGGTTTCTCCAGTGTTGTGAAGGTTCTACTCCAACAACAACAAAATGGTGTGAATGTCCGCAACAAGCTTGGAGAAACGCCTCTGTTCAAAGCTTACGAGAGCGGCGATTTAGACACAGTGAAGGCGCTATTTGACGCACATCCACCAAGCCTACGCCAAAAGACGTTGCGGGGACGAACCTGTTTGTATGCTGCAATAATCAAAGGAGAAGAAGGTCAGCCGTTGAAGTTTATGTTTTTCTTTGCCTATTGATTTCTGATAATATCTATCTTCCTCTAAAATAAGAATCTTTAACTAAGATCGCCTATAATGCCACAAGTGACTTCCTTATTTAGTATACATTGTTTGACACGAGGTTGAAGCGTGATTGTAGTTTCAGGTGTGTGTTTTTTTTTCCAAATGAATACACTAAAGAACAAGTCTATTCCAAAAACATAAGAAATGAAGTTAAAGATTATGTTTTAAATAATTTTGATAGAATGGAAATCTCTCAGTTTTTATTTTTAAACAAATGATCATACCTCTCAATCCTTAATTTTCAAATTAAGAAATTATACCTGATTCTCAACCACCCCTATCCTCTTCTATCTGATAAGAAAATGATATAAAACTCTTGATTAAAAAAAACAGAATATAACGAGAATTCATATGTCCAAAAATAATAAAAATGTAAACACAAATAATGAACACTTGTCTTCAGAAGAAAACCAAAATGTCACAGATAGATACATATAGATATATATAAAGTTCACGACCACAAAGACGATAGAAAATATGAAAACATATACGCAGCTGATAATAAAGCCATACGCAGAAACCAAACAAACATCTCTCCTTATAATCCTGCAGATGGGAAGTTTCGTCGATTCTAAACTCTTGAAATCTCGTAGTTTATAAATCAAAGCCATCTCAATGTGAACCTACACCAACAGTACATTTTTCGCAAAGCTTCTCAGAAAATATCTTGAACCGCCATGTTAATCTTAACATAGAACTTTGGGTTTACTTTCCTGTAAAGGAAGAAAAGGAAAACATATCACAATCGATTGGGGCCCTGTCTAATATAGAAACCAGGGTCTTATCTCACCATCTCGTAAACTCTATACGTAGTCTTGAACACCCAAGTGGTCGTCTGCAACAGTTTAAGCCTGAAAAAGTTTGAAATACAGTATCACAAAAAATGAATGTGCCTTAACAAAACTGAAATCTCAGTCATCTGAAAGATCAGTCAAGAAGTTTTCTGTGGAATCCATGGCAGCACTAGACATGTCAATGGAGGGGTGCACTTGCTTCAACACGCCGTACATAAACAGCTTGTGACTTGTATGCCGAATATCCGCTGCTCGAGTATCCTTTCCTCTCATGTTCGCCTATTGTTGAAGATGTTTAACAATTCCTTTTTTCGCTTCATGAATGTTGCTTTGAAGCGTGTGGACCTGACTGAATTTATTCCAATCAATATACAATTCTTTTGGCATTCTTCCAACAAACCTAAGTTTAAAAAATAAGTAAAACGATTTGGGAAAAAGATGTTAAAGAGAAAGTTTTGAAATTCTGCTAGTTAAATGAATATAGATATTATAAAGTATTGTTGTACATTTAATTTTTGGAAGATGTAATGGAATAACATGTCTCATTGAATCAACAATAATATTATTTTTTAATCTCATTTTGAATATTTTTTTCCAATTCAAATTTTTATTGATATATAACAATTATATCTTTAAAAATGTCTAGTCAGTATTTTTTTAACAAATATATAGCCCTAAAATAAATTTTAGAATGTAATCTCTCATTCATAGGTAGTTTACAATGTAATAGTTTCCAAACAAGCATTTGAACATCAGCGTTGGATTTTCAAATTTGGGTGATCTACTTAGTCTCATATTTATTACTGAACCTAGATTTCCATTTAACATTAAGATGATGAATTAAAAATAAGATATGAAAAATGAAATATACCTATTTTAGAAGAAAAAAGAGAAATAATGAACAGATAGTCAATGTTAATTCTCGATAGATTTACAAGTTATAAAAGTGCTAGCTTCATAATGAAATTAAAAGACACAAGAGATTACAAAAATAATAAACTTATTTTCATTATCAATCACTCTAAATTATTATTTAATGAACTATCAAAAACCCTCACATAGAAGAGAAATCCCATAAATATTTGAATTAACACTTTTATACTTTCCTTAGAAACATTGTAGCCAATTATTTTCCATCAAATGGAATATTCTTATTCCACCAAATTAAATAGAATGGAATACTAAAACCATACTCCAGTGAAAATTTCCTTCATTTCAAAAATTGCACACTTTTTACCAAGACTTTTGGATGGACTAAATAGGAAAAGAGGCTTTAACCTATAATAGGGAGAATAGAGAATCATACCCAACCAATTAAACTTTAGTCTTTTTTTCCTTTTGCTATAGTAGTAATCAGAATGTATCTTAATAAGTTTTTTCAAGCATCATCTTTAGTAATTCTAGCTATCAATTTAACAACCAAACAGGTGTTCTACGCTTTAGGATTTATGATACCAAGATCACTTTTAGATTTAGGCTAAATATATTGGGTGATCTAAGAGATGATTCTACAATCAACAATACCAATCTTTTTGGTACAAAAATATTGACAAATTGGTTTGTATAGTTCAAAAAATATATGTAGCAAGAAAAAATATATTTATGAGGAAGAATATATATGTACCAAGAAAATTTTCATTGAAAACATGAATTTCACTAACAAATGGTAGAATTTACTATCCCAATAAAAAATATATATTATTTTATTTATATACTAGTTCTATATTTAAGAAATAGGTAAAATAATGCAAGAACATCTAATAGGTATGAAAACTAATTCACATCAATTAGATTTTTAGTTTGTCTCTATTTATTTGCATGTCTTTGGAGAATGATAAGAGAAGCAATCATATATGAGGTTGGAGATTATGGTGTGTAGGCATGAGATGCCATCATGTTCACATTTCATGAGGGGGTGTAGTGTGCTCTTTAAGTCTCAACTAGGGTTAATAGGCTTACAAGATTCTCTCTTCTATTAACATTTTGGGAATTATACTAACTAAGGAGTCCTTTTGAGGTACATTGATTTGAGGAAAAATTATGGGGAGTGCCACATGAGGATTCAATATTATTATAATCTTTAGTTATTCATTTGTATTTTAAAATATTGTTATAATCAATTGGTTGTGGGCTATCATGTGAGAAGTTCCTTTGTAGCAAATTGTAATGTTTTAAGGATTCAATATGTAAGTGATCTTTCGGATGTTGGATTTTTCCCCTTACTAAGGGCTTTCCTAGGGTATATCTTACATTAATTTATTGTGGTTATTCTATTTATGTGTGTTATTTATGTTGGTTGCACAATTAAATTATCCTTTATTAAACCCTTCATTTGTGACTAGCTAATTTAAAATGGAATCCCAACATAACATGTTATTTCACCAATGTTTGATTTGTCTCCATAAATTGAAAATCTAATGGGGAATAGGCTTGACTTATGTCACTAAAAATTATTTTATGATGAGATAGTTGAGAATGAGATTGAGCACTAATGATTCAAAACATCTAAAATTTTGTTCAATTCATTTTCTAAGTTGTGTAGGAAAAACAAATGTCCTCAACAAAATAGAAATTGATAACCATATTATTTTGCTAGATCATACAAATATCATGTATAATTTATAATTTCTTTAACCTTTCATAATAGATATCTCAAAGCATATATAATGATTACTCAAAAGAAATATGCTAAGGGGCAGCCTTGTGTAATAATGCATTGCAAAGGAAAGGAATTAAATAGAGATTTATTAACCATCACATGAGCATTGGTATCTATGAAGAACATTTAAACATGAATATGAATTTGAGACCCAAAACCTAATCATTTTATCATTTGTATGAAAATATTAAATTCTATCACAGACTTTGTCAAAATCTAATTTGTCAAGCAAAGGAAGAAACTGATTTTTGATCCCATTCATAGGTTTCCTAAGCTAAAATCAGATTATTAATAATATAGCTTCCTCAAAGAAATTTCATTTGTTCAACACTCACAATAGCTTATGCAAATATCTTGATTGTAGGGAATCTAAATTTTATTAAATCCTTATTTATATCTAGATTTAAAAAACCTTTAATGTGGAAATCTCATCAAATTCAAGACTTTTTTCTTGAGAAAAAAGAGTACTCTCAAGCTCTTCAAAAGAAAGGGTCCTATCTAAAAATATCTTGTGACTAGAACCAATCTTCTTAAGAATGTTAACTACATCTTTCTAAGGAATCTTTTATATCTCCCCCACTTACTATCTTCTCTTTTAAAAAAAAATTATAGAAATTCTAAAAGAATGAAGTAACCTTCGTAGGATTTTAGTAAAAGATCCTATTCAACTAAAAAAATATTTTTTCCTCTATATTTTTATAACTTGAATACTTAAATGAGATTCTTGAATCTCTATTACTTGCATTTGTGCAATGGATTCTTGCTCTTGTTCTAGCTTGCCCTTTATAAATATAATGTTTTCACAACCCTATTTCAATGGAAGATTGGAGGAGAAAAGTAGTTTTCTAATATATACCAAGCTTTGTTAAGAGATTTTTCTTTTTCATGCCATTTTTTAGCTAAGAAAATAATACCCTGAAAAACAAAGTACACCTTCTCGAGACTTAGGTATGGAATTCTAAATTTCAACCACAGCAGACACACAAGTTGAACATTTTCAATGGCAAGTATCCAATTTGAATCGTGTTCTTACTATCTTAGTAGATTATTTTAGTCTCTAAATTTAATTATTGTTTTATGTTGTATTCCATATATACTGTTTGAATTTACGACGTTCACTGATCTTATTCTCTTTGAATTTACGACGTTCAGTGATCTTATTCTCCATAAGTTTCTTTTATCTTTTTGTTTTTATGAGATCAGACTGTATTATGGTCTTATTTCGGTTGAACTTTGTATCGCTTCAACAAAGATAAAATGGCTATTCTTGGACAATATCATAATTAATCTATGAATAACTTCACTGTTTTAACTAAGTATTTGTTTTTTTGAGGAAAATGTCACTGGACAATGATTTTGGACGTCTATTTACAGATCTGGTGAAGCATGTGTTAGATTCAGAAGATGCAAAAGAATTAATACAAGAAAAGTACGACGATGGCGATACAGCGTTGCATGTAGCTACTGGGAAAAGCTACTTGCATATAATGAGCCAGTTAATAGAGTTTCAACCTGAACTCTGTTATTGTACTAATGACAACCACGAAACGCCTCTTTTTATCGCAGTGAGATTGGGGCAGCTGGAAGCAGTAAAAGAGTTGATAAAGTGGCGGCCAGACGCTGTTGAAGTACGAAATAGTAGTGGAATGAACGTGCTACACTTAGCTGCCCAATTTAGCCAAGTGCGAATAGTTGATTATTTGAGAAAAACGGTAGGCCTGTCAGACCTGGTGAACCAGGTTCTTGAAAGTGGAGACACGCCTCTGCATATAGCAGCAACGAACAAAAACCTTCGTGTAAGTTATTTCTATCTCATGCTTCTGTTGTCATTGTCAAATGATTTTGGATTTCTCTCAGATTTATTGATCTGATATCGTAAATTATAATTGTGATAGTAGTTGTTTATATAATGCTCAATATTTTTATTAATATTGGATCAATAGTTGTGACTTTAAAGTTGTTAGTATTGATGATAACTACCCATAATTAAACAAAATGTATTCATTTGATCTAAAAAGCAGCCAATCATGTGATTCCACATCAGCGCTCAATAAAACATGCTGTGAATTCACAAGTATTGGTTTCACTTTTTTTTTGGGCCTTTTTGGACACCTTGACAAAAAGCATGCTGATGTGGCATCATATTTGATGATGTGGCCCTGAAACCTTAATTATAAGCAGGGGACTTGCCAAGTAAGCTGCTGTAAAAAATTGGGAGTGATTTGAAATTTCCATGTAGGATAATGAGAAGCACGAAGTTAGGGCACACAATTACTGGGTCCTCTCCCCTAATGAAACTGCATTGCAAGAATGCATGTCACTCAATTCAATGCGGATAGAAAAGAAATTAATAGTTATCACTAAATACTAACTTGAAATATCAGAATGTCCATCTTACATCAGATTCCTATTTCAAAAACTACATCTGTTCTTTCATATATTCTAGTAAGATATGCTTAAATTGGCTCTGTTAATTGCTTGGCAGTGTGAAGTGCTTGGAGATAATGGAGAATATAGTAGTATTTGACATACAGGGATAACATGTTTGTTTCAATTTATATTGAATTCTAATTACTCAACGGTGTGAAGTACCTGGAGATAATGGGGAATATAGTAATATTTGACATACAGTGATAACATGTTTGTTTCAATTTATATTGAATTCTAGGCTTAAAACGATTAGTAGGTAGTAAAATAAGTAGGAATGAAGGTGTAATAATAATAATAAAAAATTAAATATATAGAAATGATTCAACTTTCTATCTTTATAAGAGGTAGGGTTTGTGAATAGTTATTTATAAAGTATGAGTAAATAAAATTGACTCAAAAATTATGTAGTTGAATCTTATTAAAGTATTACATAGTTTGATACATTATAAAAGACACCATCTACTTGATAATGAATGAGTCAAGGAGCTCTATAAGACACAAAATTTGTTGGAAGTTTTACAAATAAAATAACAAATTAAGTGGGTTTGATCTTAGAAGAAATTCTATGATTAACATACTTGAATCTGGATGATAATAGACTGGATGACCTCTCAAAAAAATCCAAATCCTTCACCATATGAAAATAAACTAAATACAAACCATTCATACTTATTATTAAGAGATTCTTATAAATCACTATTATAAATTAATAAAATCACCTTAAAACTTATACAATTAAATTTTAATAATAAATCACTATTCTAATTGATTATGAATTTTGTAGATGGTTGAGTCGCTGCTGCAAATACGAGGCATAAACAAAGATGTCGTTAATAAAAAGGGCTTAACGGCTCTCGACATTGCAAGAGAAAACACAGAGTATCACGAATGCCACAATATGATAGCAAAGCTGGCAAACTATCCCCCCAAGGGAAGGCATTTCCTGTATATCTTCCCAAACGTGAGCCCACAAAAATATGAGAATGCCATTAAGTTGGTGAACAAAGCATATGAGGACAGGCGCAACGCAGAATTGGTGGTGGCAGTGTTGTTAGCGACAATGTCATTTACGGCAGCCTTCACCATTCCAGGTGGTTTCCAGACGGAGGTAAGGAATGGAGAGACACAGAAAATGTTAGGTTCGCCTCTTTTGATTGGATTGAGTTCCTTTAAGGCGTTTCTCATTTTCGATTGCCTGGCCTTCTTTCTGTCGCTCTTTGCCGTTCTCATGTGGCATTTGAGTACACCTCTTACAACAGGAAATAAAGTAATGTTCCTCGTTGTAACCAATATCTTGGTTTGCTCCAGCTTTGGCTTCACGGCGTTAGCTTTCGTTGCTACAGTGCATACCATGCTTATGCACAAGATTGACACTCTGGCTTTCTTCGTGCTTGGCTTCTGCATGATCATCTGCGGTTGTGGTTTTGTGCTTCTTCTCTGCGTGAATATAAAGTTTGCAGTGAAGATGGCGAGATTCAATCTTGTGCATGCTGTAACTCCTCTTGTTGCTGACCCAATGGTAGAGAGTCTGTGGATGAAACTGGAACGTCTGGGGTGTTTGAACGGCTGCGCCCGGCGGAAAACTAAATACTGTAACAGGAAAGGCAAGGCGAAACTTAACAGTGGGTGTGTGGAAAATGTTCAGATAGAACTTCGAAATCATGTAATTGTAGGACTTGACCAAAGACAGAGATAGAGCATGGTTGGAAGTGGTAAATTAAGATTGAAAAATATTATTTTTCAAGTCTCTGAAATTTTCCTCCCGGAGTTCTGCAGACTACAACTTCCGGGCATCCAGCCACAAACTGGAGTGGGGATGGAATTGGGTAGATTTTTTTAAATATGATTTTGTCTATATCCAAGTAACTTTTGTAAGTTGAATGTTTGTTTATTACTGTTGTGAAAATATGCCATGCTATTGCAAATATTTTACAAACAGGATATGATTAAAGTCGGAAATTCCAGCTTATTCTAAGTAACAATTTTTTAATTATTGTTGTTAGATTTTGGTTGGGTTTATATTGTTTTTCCTTGCTTAGATATGGCCTTATTTCAATATCAATTGATTGAAGAATAAATATTTAATAAATAATTATTTATTTTGTTAAATTTAGTGATCAGGATAAGTGCAACAGAAAATTAATTCAAAATCAGGCACAATAACACAGCAGATACCCTGGGAAAACCCTCCTCTTGAGGGAGAAAAACCCAGCAACAAAAGATCTCACTTATATATATAAATAGAGGCAACTATTCTCTTTACAATGAGGCCAATACCAAGGCCAAACCTGCAGCACCTATACAATATACAGAAGCAGATAATAATCTGCACCTGACAATATACAATTCTGCCTTTAATGAATTCGCACTGTTCTTAGAAGAATCCGCACTGCTCTTAGAAGAATTCACACTTGATATAAATGAATATTCGAACTTGCTTGAAAATCGATTAATCATAGTGAACAATAGCAACAAGTATATATACATCTCTAGATGGAAAGACGTGATTCTTCCCAAACTGGTCGGCCTCAAAGAAAAGACGTCTTCTTCAAAAATCGCGCCATTAAGACAAAGCTGGCTTTGAAAGAAATCGCGCCTCTTGATAAATATTTAATATTTGACAAATAATGATGACTCTTCATTTAATATTTATCTTCATTAGCAAATCAAAATGTCTTTAAGTCGTGCCTTTTGAGATCTTATAAATTAGATAGCTTATAGCTATTATCTAATTTATTCAAAGTAATGATATCGCTGGAAGAATGCTACAGATGCTGCTAACATCAACACTCCCTCTCAGCTAAGGAGTATACTTCCAGCTGCACAATACATATCACCTCACGTGATGTCTATCACATTGGCTACAACCAGATGTGAGAAGAAGAATATCATCTCATCATGATATTAGATATCGCCTCAACACGATATCAACCATAATGGCTACAACCAATCTATGGTAAAAAATAAATATCACCTCAACATGATATTAGATATCGCCTCAACACGATATCAACCATAATGGCTACAACCATACTATAGTAATGTGATGAATATCACTCATCGTGATATTGGTTATCACTAACACGATATCTACCATAATGGCTACAACCATACTATGGTAAAGATACACCTCAAAAGTGATATTGATACTCAACACGATATCTACCATAATGGCTACAACCATACTATGGTAAAATATAAAGAATAAGGAATATTACCTCAAACTTCTCTCGCAGAGAAGGACTCAAAGAAAGGTTCACTGATACTGAGACTCTTTCTCAGTTAAGGCTGGATTCTCCACCATACCAAGCTTATCTCGAAAGTAAACAAACTTTATCCTGGAGAGAGGCTTGGTGAGAATATCTGCCGTTTGCTCATCAGTGCTGATGTACCTCAACTGTACAGCCTTCCGCAGTACCATATCTCTAATGTAGTGGTACTTGATCTCAACATGCTTCGTTCTGTCATGAAACATAGGATTGACAGAAGGCTTCAGGCAACTCTAATTATCACAATGGATGATGGTAGGCTC